>JASCZW010008661.1:0-48448 GCA_034211315.2 Aedes japonicus | reverse complement strand
TTTCGTTATGCGGGTTGGAGTTCATTTGATTTTCCTCCTTGCATATTGTCCTCACATGAATCCAACCGAAGTGCTATTTGGCTTGTGTAAAAGCGTCTACAGCGTGAGTACGATGAAAGTGTGACAGCAAACCTAAAGCTAACTATTGCTGAAATTATGAAACATTATTCAAACTACAATATGGACAGTTTATTCAGGAAATATGGCTACATTAAGGGTGGTAAATTTAATCCTACGGCGAACGATCCAGCTGACTATGAGTTTGAGGATAATAGCAAGAAGCGCAATGAATTTTAATTGTTTATTGGACACAAAATACTGAATAAATGGACGAATACTGTAAATACTATTCGTTGTTTCATTCAGGTTATTTTCGGATAGTGGATAAAAAATATCAAATTTTCGTACATATTAAAATTTACATGTGGCCTACATCCTCGGCATCCTGCACTCTAGAAGCAATTGATGCACTCACTCACGTACATTTAAAGCGGACTCAGCAGAACTTATAAATGCTTCTCCAGTTTGACTTCAGGAGCAAATTATCGATGTGCTTCTCCAACACAGAAAGCTTTAAAGTTTGATGCTGATGTGCTTCTTCCAGCTCTGCGAATGCATCCGCGACTTTCATAACTTCTGCTTGGTAGCCATCGTTGACGTTGTGGGCGACACGGTACTCTCGTCGGATGCGAAGGAATTGCTCATTTACTCTCATTGACAGTAGATGCAAGCAGCTAGCTGGAGGTGTTGATTCATCCGCCAAGGCATCGTGTTGATGACCTGGTGCAGCTAGTATGGTGTTTGCCCAGATACTCCATGCAAAATCATGGCCGCTCCAAATATGACCATGTTTACGACGCAGGTCATCTTCCAGTTGCTGCGCATATTCGGTCGTTGCCGCACCACCCCGGTTTTTAGGTATACTATCGATAAGTGTTTTTCCCACTTTCTTCCACGCGGTTTTCGAGTTCACAGTAAGTGAGTACTTGTGTAACAAGAGTTCAACAGAAGATTTCATTCTCCAGTTTTGAAGAATACTCGTTGTCAATTTATCCAAGGGTATTGTACTTCGGTTCTGCTTGTCATAAAATAGCGCGAATTTGACAAAATCAGCCTCATCAATCACTTTCTTCGGGTTCCAGGTATAAGTGACATTTGCATTATCATCACAAACTGTTACTACGTGACGAGCGAGGTATTTCTTGGACTGCTCCCAGACACTATGCAAAACTCTTCAACACTGTTCGCACAAATCAACCAAGTATCAAGTTCGCCAGCCGAGGTTTGTAATTTAAAATCTCTCTACGAAACAATCAAGCTTCACTATAAACAGCGATGATTCAGTATTCTCAACGGAAGCAGTGGATTTGTCAGTCTGTGATTGAATTTGCCTCGGTGGGATGAAAAATCATCGTTGTCTCCCAATTCCATTTCACGATCCTTTGCACTTACCTTTCTTCCTCTGAATATTCGTCTAAATCAAAAAGCCGTTCTTCTAGATACTCCTCCTCCTCTTCTTGTTCCTCTAAATCGCAGTCGTCCGTGGGATCATGCATTTCCAATTATCAATATCTGTAAAAAATATCTGTGTTATACACTTCTTCGTTTTGGTAAATAAATATTAGAATTATCAAAATTTACCTCACCGAATAGCAAGAGAAAATAGTTAGCTTCCGAAAGAAGAATATTTCGACTTGAAACCGAATCAACTTCACAGAGCAAACAAAAACAAACTGTTCGATCTCAGCAGTGCTGTTCACAGATTGTGCAAGGTAATTAAAAATAGTGGTGTTCTAAATGGCACATCATAAGCCATAATAGATAACCCTTTATTCTTTGGTATGCCGTGCTGGCTGCGAAATTGTGTGCGAGATTCGACTGTGATAACTGCATGAACTCAGGGCAAGTCCAAATGGGTGTAAATGTCGCAATATGAATGCGTGTATCTTCAATTTATTTTCAACATAAGAGGTG
Source organism: Aedes japonicus (assembly GCA_034211315.2). NCBI lineage: Eukaryota > Metazoa > Arthropoda > Insecta > Diptera > Culicidae > Aedes > Aedes japonicus. Next base: position 46,474 of record JASCZW010008661.1, on the reverse strand, counting down.
GCCAACACAAATTTTTGCACGAATTTGTGCCAGAATATTCGATTTTACATTCGCCGTCAGTGGAGACAGTGCGTTGTTCCCACCATTACTAAACATCTTTAATGAAATATTCCAAATTTTGATTTCGCTTGAAATATTCCATATAATTTCTGTCATACCCCCCATCAAAAATAATATTCTGCATCCAGCTGCACTGCTGTCAACAAAAAGCTTCACGACTGCTGTCGAAGTTTTTCTCCATCGTTGCGAAAGGTTTCCCATCAGCGAGTATCTGTAGGAAATTCACTCAAATATTTGATATTATCCCAATTTCCTATTCACGGTAAGTTACCATCATACATGTGTGTATTTTTTCACATGTTATGCATTCAATTTCCTATAATTCACCGTGTTCCTCAACAATATCCACTCTACTCACATTATGTAACTTTGTGCTGTGCGGTGCTCCTGCTTACTGTGTTTTGTTTACCAAATAAGCTTTGATAATGGAACCAACCTTTACCATTTAATGCTTTGACTATTTTAGGTAACTGCCAGCACCAAGCCATGGGTGGACACGGCCACGGACCACCTTACAAGGTGCCAGACGCTTCAATCTACAAGGTGTCGGATGCTCCCGAGCTGATGGAAGTTGAGCGGGCTCTGGCTCGCCGCGGTCTGAAGGATCCCTGGCTAAGGAACGAAGTGTGGCGTTACAATGTGAAACAGTTCTCGACCCATCGCTCCCGGTTGATTTCGTTCTTGTTCAAAGCGATTCCCGCTGGGTTTTGCCGCCTTTGTGGCCACGATTGGGGTGGAGTTCGCTCTGGGAGTGGACTACCACGGCCATGGACATGCCGATCACGGCGATGACAAGCATGGTCATCACTAGGAAGCTAGAACGACGGTTAACGATCGTTGCGGATAGGGAATGTTATCTTTTAAAATTGTAAAATAAATCGTGAAAGGTGCAACATGATTAGCTCCGACGTAAGGATGGGTAAGATTTATTGATCTTTCATAATGCTGTGATAATTCACATTCGAATTCCTGGAAACATTTTAATTAGTTGCTCGCGGTTTGAGTTCTTCGTAGCAGGAACGCAGGAAAATGTAGGTTTTCTTCTGCGGGTTGTTGTACTCGTGTCCCTTAGACCAGTCATATCCCACGGCGTATGCAAAGATCTGCCCAGTCGCGTTGAAGCAACTTTTGGTAATTGATTGGTCCATAGTTTCCGAAGACTTCAGTTTGGTTCTCGCGTCCTTGTCCCAGAAGCTGAAAGTACCGTCGGAACCGACGGTGGCCAGTGTTCCGTGAATAGGGTGGAATGCTATATCGTTAACTGCGTAGATATCCTGATAACCGTTGGCGCCATTCGAACGATGACATTTGAACGTGAAATTGTCCTTAGGGTTGATCGGATTAACATACTGGATGGCAACGCGTCCTTCAATCGAACCTAGTGCATATCCAGTAGGAGCCTTCTTCTTATCGCGAAAAATGGACACGGTTCGGTGCTGGTACTTCAGAGGACTTTCTTGTTGCTTGTATTGAGTTGGCTTGTTCTCCAGTGAATAGATAAGAACGTGTCTTCCAGCTGTTCCTACGACTGCCATAGGATAATCAACGTCAGCGCAGTAGCACCGCTCCGGAAGTTGAATCGACATCATCGGCTGCGGTGTCCGGGTGTCCCAGAATTTCAAGGTTTTATCCCACGAACCAGTCATCAAGCAGGTGTAGTTTGTTCCTTTAACCCAATGACATGTTTTTACGGGCGCATCGTGCTGAGCTACTTGAACAATCTGATCGGAAGCCAAGTCCCAGCATTTAACCTAAAAGTACGAGGAGATCAGAAGGCAACTTAAACAAATACCTTGCACAACCGACCTGCTTATCAGCAGAAGCGATGAATACTTTGCTTCCGTCGTCGGCCCAACAAACATCCAACACTGGCCCACCCATGGTCTTGATCGACTTTCCCACTGTTTTGCCGGTATGTTCAACTTCCCAGCAGCGGACGCTGCAGTCCCAGCTGCCGGCAATCAAGAAATTCTGCTGCATTGTAGCCGGACTGAACTCCATCGCAGAAACGGTATCGTCCGGTGGTGAAGTCACTTCGAAATCCTTCATCGGATTCGTCGGAGCCGCTGTGGCTCCACCGAAAGCGGACGCCCCGCCGAGGGTTGGCGTACCGAACATCGTAATGGTTGTGGAGATTGCTTAGTACCTGCATGTAATCAGAAAATGGGTTGTGTGGACGGGCAAATATTAAGAATCATGTATTAATATGGAACTTACGTTGAAAACCCACAAAATCAATGAAACTGAGAATTAGATTTAAAAGAGTAACCACGCATAAAAGGTAATGCGACTTGCGTTTGTTGCTTTTCTTGTTTGACAGTTGATTATACTCGAGTGGTGCCGCGTTTAGTGCATCTCTTTTTTACAGAAGAAAAAAACTGTTTTTGGGGGGTAGGTAACTATTATCCCAAGATTCGCAAATGGTGTGCAAACGAAATATAAATCGCTGACCGAGACTATCGGCACCAAGGGGCTGGCGAGAATTCATTTTGCTTTGGCCAACATCTCTAACATCCAAACATCAAAAAGATTCATTATTTGTAAACAATACTGCCACTCGTGCCCGTAGGAACAAACGCCAGACGGGCCATATTCAAATAAGGCCCGTGATATGTTGCATACTGTCAAACGCTAGTAACAAGGATAGGGTTGCCAGGCCCCTGATCGGCACAGAGAACAGACGAATTGGCTCCATACAAATATATCAAAAAACTGCGTGTCTGCATATATAGTGGCGCCTTAAAGTGCGGCGACATTCCATACTAATTACTGCCAGCGCCTGGTGAAAGTAATCTAAAATATATTCACTCTCCCCTTGGGTAAGAAGCGTTCACCGTGCAGTTGAATTTTCGATCTGTCATCCGGCCTGCCCATGTATAAAACAACAGAACCGGTTACAACCCGTAGCAAAAAAGAGAATCCCACGCGTGGAACAGCATTAGGTTGCTGCCTAAAAAAGTATAAGAAATCATTATTGAAACTGACGTTATTGCGATGATTTTTTTTTCCGCACCCGAAGTTCCTTTCCTGTGCATATCCCCGGTGACTCTCTGGTGGGAAGTGATGGGAAGTTAGAAGGTGTAACGTTAGAACATTTCTGACCCATGCCACCCACCTACTGTGTCTAAATTTTGCAAAGCGGGTTAATTGCTCTTTTCTCCAATGCTTGCGCAATTAACTTACAAATCATTGTTTTTGGGATACCTATGGAATGTTTTTCCCAAAGTATGTCCTTGATTTGTGCACCAGTAGTATTCACTTGTTCATTCCATTTCAAGCTTTCATTATCACTTTGTTTACCAACTTCGATGAAGTAATAGAACAGTTCTATCAAAGTCCCTAGGTCAAGATTGAAACACTAGCGCCACCCCATTAGACATTCCATACTAATTTGAATCGACAGTTCCGTTTATGATCACAAGCTGTCGTTTGAGCCTGGATGTCTGTTCTCTGTGTTATCATTGATATTGGTTGAAAATTTGACAACAATATATTGACCTTATGTAATCAAAATTTCATGTTGTATCAGGCTATGTTATGAGTATTGTGACGTTATACCATGTAAATAAATAAAATAATATGGGACCTTTTCAGGACGACCAAATCATTTTGCAACTAAAGAGTTTGTTTGGTTGAAATTTTCTCTTGAGCTGTTTGACTTTTCAATTACCGCGTCCCGGCTGAACATAATGTAAATGACAAAGAACGTTGAACAACCAACGAATAAAGGGTCACCCACAATTGATACGTTGCGGATGCGTTGACGTAAATTTGACAGAAAACCTATGGGAAAACTGTCAAATTCACGCAAACGCATCCGCAACGTATCAATTGTGGGCCAGCCATAAGATTCTGTTGCATCCCGCTGTTTACTGGCATGTGCTGATTTCCCTATCACAGTCATCATTTTCTTATAACTAGTTGTTTAATGCTAGTAATTTTCTCTTTAAATTTCAATCAGTGCTTGAAAGTGTTTCTTTCATTCTAGTGCCTAGGATAGTGTCCCTTTTTTCGAAGGGAATCAAATATTTTTTAGGAAGTCTAAGTGGCTGCAAAATATGTGGTTCCATAACTCTCTTCTACTGATAGACTACGTCTATCAGCAAGGGTGGATATCAAATGAAAATTTGTAAAATAGCAACCATCACGAATATTTCAAACACTTTGAACACTAATATCTTTATCATTTATCGATAGATTTTAGAGATTCAATCAGTAGGAACTATCTAGTCAATGTTCAAAAATATCATTAATAATTGACTTTGAATTCCTAAACAGACTTTCAACAATCTATAACGCGATAAGGAAAATGGTCTTCAGCTAGTCGAACATATGAACACAATCACTTCTGCCAGCACAGCATTTCATCATACCAACTTTTAAACCCATTCAAAGATCGCCAAAAATTTATAAGAGCAAATCATAGAATTTTCTCACATACTTACTTATATATGCCGGTCGAACAGTACCTACGTTGCAATGTTGTTTTACGAAACAAACGAAACTAATCTAACATGCTGAACCAGACAATGCATCAAACGGTTTATCTTAGTCTACATCAACCGATCGTATGTTATACACAACCTCACTGATTTTCGGCAAGGCTTCTTGTCCAATCGATCAATGAAGCCTTTATTATGATAAAGGCAATTAAAAATAATAATAACATTCATTACACATTGCTACGTAGTCCTACGTCAATTTTGCGTACAACCCCATTGGGCTATCCCTTAAGGGTTACCCATAATTGATACGTTGCGGATGCGTTGACGTAAATTTGACAGAAAAGCTATGGGAAAACTGTCAAATTCACGCAAACGCATCCCCAACGTCCCGGATAAAAATAACCATACAATTACAATAAAATAATATAAAGTAACATTTAAATCTATTGCCGACCATGAATCTTATTGTTCATGTATCAGATGAATGAAAAATGAATATTGTCATTACAATAGATCTACTATTCACCCTATATGCTAGAATTTTCAACAAATGTGAAACAATAGAATCAATAGTAATTGACTCAAATTTGTTCGGACAAAAACGATTTTTTCTATAGTTAAGATACATAACAACCCCCTGATTCTATTGTCGATGTCGCAATTTACATTAGATTCTATTGTGGAAACAATAACTTTTATTGTCATCTTATCGTTATGAACAATATAGTCAATTTTACATACGATTGATTCTATCGTATGGTTACAATACATTTAATTGTAAATCTATGAGAATTTTTTTTCCGGGTATCAATTGTGGGACTGCCATTATATTTTTTTTCTCTCTGCTCTGATCCAATCCTGACTCTTGATTCTAGTTTTTGTTGAAACGTTCCACACCCGCATCCTTTTTTTTCCAAACAACCATACGCGCGGCAGCGTGTTCGTGCATCATCGTCTGTTGATCATCGCGAAACCGCAACACCCAGCAGCCTTCACCACGCACATACAGCTGTTGTATCGCGTGCCGTAAACATCAAAACACCCCACCACTACACTGAAACTATCAAGCAGCATGCTGGTTGCCGGACTACGATAATCGAACAAAAAGCCGGCAAACAAACGGAATGTTTTCATGCCTTATTTGCAGGTGTGCGTATGACTCGAATGAATCCCGATTGCCTTTTCCCATTGATGGTTGTTGATTTCTGGTCCCGACTCACTTACACCAGCAACCATTAGCATGGGATTGTGTTGCTTTGCTTGTGAAACATAACCGTATACGAACGAGGTAGCGACGGCGAAGATTATGGGAGATTGGTTCGATTCGACCGAAGAAGACCGAAAAACCGAGCGAACCGGTGTGAGAGAATTCAGATTTAAAATTTTCCAAGAATCTCTCATTCTACTTTGAGAACTGGTGTCGGTCGGACGTTCGTCGCGTTGATTCCGGACGGTATTTTTTCCTTCTGCTGGGTACATTGTGTGAAGTTGATAAAGCAAGCTAACAATAACAGGAAGAAGACACAAGGTGTGTGCGCCAGCTGAGGATCGCCAGCAACAGCAGTGACAGCATCCCATTCGCGTATAAGATTGTTGTTATTGGGAAGAAGATGTGAAGAAACAAAAAAACAAGTCGATGATCGAAGCAAAAGAAGTGTCGGGACGAGTTCTTTCTAGATAGTGGCGTCGGATGGCGACGAGATGATGTTGAAGGTCGCGATGTAAATATTGTGCAAGATTTTCGACTGCTCGCTTCGATGGAGGGATAGGGCAATCAGGACAACGGCGACGTGGGGATTGTGTTGTGCATATGTACTCCGTCCGCATCAGAATTAATTATTCTCGTGAAGACTGTACAAGAGAGTAGTCCAGTGTGGGTCGTTGGTTTGCCGTCGACGTCGTTGCTGCCCGCTGGCGTCGGTCTTTGTCGTGCGGCTGGGTTGATGCTTTAGCAGAGCTGCTCCATATGACGACGCGAGACGCGAGATTGCCGAGGGCCGTAATTGAAGAATAGCAATTTTAAAAGGTTTCGAACCGAAAACAGGAAACGAATGTGTGTACGAAGTAGCGAGGTGTTAGTTCAAGTGGAAGATTTTCTTGTCGTTTAGTGAGCGAGAAAAATACACGGCTTGAAATAGGCAGTTGTAATGAAATTTTAGTGTGTGGTGTGAACTTTCCTTTGAAAATAATATTGATAATTGTGATTTGGGAAAATTTGCCGATAATCGAAGAGTGTGGAAGACTTTACTGAGGAGTGCCGTGGCTTAGAGGGGTAAGTTTTAAGCAGAATTGAAATCACTCTGGCGACGGCGACTTTGTTTATTTACATACCTACTACACAAACTTTTAATATATCGGTGTGCCAGATTTGTTGTTGGTCAAAATTAGCTACTTCGTAGTAAATCACTGGTGCGTGATAACATTCAGCACGTTTTCGATTGTTTGACTGAAGTTACTGATAACCCGAAACACAGGAGGCTTAAGTGTGCTGATGGATGATTCTGTCTGCCATCAGAGTATCTGTTAAGATTTAAGAGGCAGACATGTTTTTGTCTATCTGGGCGTTTGAAGCTTTTTGCTCATCACAAATTAGTGTTCTAAATACATTTCCAAAGTTATTGATTGATATGTTTCAGTGCTATCATAAATTATGTCCAGGGAGCCGAGAAATTTTTCTTGGCGATAAATTCCTAGATCAGACCGGAAATCGAATACAGCCACTTCCAGTATGATGTTGCTTTGTAGCTGCGCTTTTAACGACTGAGTTATTTTTCGAAAATATACAATCATTTTTTTTCAATATTGAAATTCTGGTGGTGACAATTTATCACTGTATTCGAGTAGAATGCAATGTGACAATTTCATGATCGTTGCTTCGGATTTGAACGAAATCTCTTCTTGGTGAGAATGATGATTGTTAGTTGCCTTTAACCAAGTAAACTTGCTGTATGGTTATACTTATAAGATAAAATTAAATAATTGAAAGCTTCACAAAAACACGAATTAATCAGGCAACATGTTTTGTTAGTGTATAATTGGCCTCAATCGCTTTGAAACCATTATGTGACGCTTAAAATTATACGAAATTTTCTATATGCTGGCATGCTCTGGGTTCCCCAAAGGCAAATGGTCGCCTTAAATAATGGTGGTCATACCGAGGGCTCCATGTTTTCGGAACCTCCCGAGTAGTTGTAATGTACAATGGTATAAGAGTACAAAGTGGTTTTGAAGACTATAGCTACATTAATCTAGTTAGTTTTGAATTCTAGAGATTGTTAGTCTGGTTATTATACGAGAATAAGTCGATTGTATACAGGTATACCTAGATGTCAAGGTCTGTAGTCCGCAATTAAATCCGGAAACACCTCAAAACATGAATAAAACATATATTTCGCATTATATTTCCGTCGTAGTTGTTTATTTTAGATTCATGGGATGTGTTTTAACAATTCGTGAAGACAAAACATAGTTATTCGGTATTTGCATACAATTTTCGCTTAACTCCGTCCATTAGGGTTTGTACAGATTGTTCAGAAATCGTAGAAGCCGTCTTTGTCCAAATTTGCTGGAAATGTTTGATGTCTTTGATTCCTTGCTTCTTTCCAGAAAGCTTCCGCTTCATCAGAGCCCAATATCTCTCGATTAGTCGTAGCTCTGGGCAATTTGGTGGGTTTGAGGTTTTTGATACAATGTTCACTTGATTTGCTTGGTACCACTCCATCACAGTTTTACCATAGTGGCATGATGCTAAATCGGGCAAGAACAAAGGTTTTTCTTTGTGACTTTTGATGAAGGGTAGCAATCGCTTCTGCAGAAACTCTTTCTGATAGATCTCCTTGTTGATTGTGCCTGTATTGACGAAATATTTACTCTATTTGCCACACGTGCAAATTGCTTGCCACACAAGGTATTTTTTGGGAAATTTCGATGCCTTCTTCGTTCTGAAATGCTCAGCTGTAGCATTTCTGGCCATAGCAGAATAAAAAGCCAGCCCTGGAAGCTGCTTGAAATCCTCCAGGACATCAGTTTCATCGTCTATAACAACGCATGAAAACTTCGTCAAATATTCGCAGTACAAACGTCGAGCCCATGATTTTGCTGCCAAGTTCTGTTTGTCGCTGCGATTTGGAACTGTTTTTACTTTATACGACTTAAGTTCCAAACGTTGTTTTGATTTTTGGACAAAACCAGGCGACATCCCTATTTTACGAGCCACCGTTCGAATGGAGAGATTTGGGTTTTTCGTTTATATCCTTTTCACCTTTCGGTCCATGACAGGATCCAATGTTTTTGTCACTTATCGGTTCCCTCTCCACCGTCTAACGTTCCGAAAATGATTTGAGCACATTTTTTTTGTGGCTTTATTAGAGTGGCTTTCAGCCTCCTGGGCTGGTTCGCCACTAGATTTGAGCACATCGTGAACAGTGGATTTAGGCAAATCCAATGTTTTCGCAAGGTCTCGTATTGACTAGTCAGGATTTGTCGTACTCCCGTACAAAATTCGCTCGCGCACTTGTTTTTCTTTCGTCGCCATCTTAAATACTAAACATGAAATGTAAACATCAATCATAGTCTTTTTCATCAGCGACTCTCAGCTATACCACAGTATAATTTTTCATTCCTACGTGCAATATTTCAAAAGTTACAATGATTTGAAGGTGTCCGTATTAATGTGCATACAGATTTTATATGTATTTATGAGCATTTCCAGCCAGAATAGCAAACCGGTTGAACCCTACTCTCTCCGAACTGAATGAAATTTTGTCGATATGTTGGTTTCTATCCAAAATTATGTTTTCCATAAAAAAACCAAATTTACCCTGGACTAATTTTCTACAAGGGCGGTTTTAAAATGTGGATTTTATTTAAAAAAAAAAGGGGCTATATGCCCTTAAGTGCCAGTAAACGCATAATTGTCCATACTTTGTGGTATTTCCAATACAGTGGTCAATTTTGAGTTTACCGGTAGTCCAGCTAAACAAATCCATGAACCAAAAATTCAGGATCTGTAGAAATTATTTTCATTTGAGTTCAACAAATTGATTGATTATTTCAAACAAGACCGTCGGTTTCAATAACGGATTAGATATTTATTCAAACAACAACTGGAACTAGTCTTGAGTTTTGTTTGAATTTACCTACGATTTTACAGCTATCAAAATTGAATCACCATTTTTTCGAAAAATTATTTCGAAAAAAAACCTAAATTTTTAATTCATTCCAAACATTATGGTTTATCAAAGTAAATCAATTTGTGCAGTTTTGAATATTGCAATTTGATTGAAGCAACCTAAAATATGATTCCATACCATACCATACCTTTTTCTCCGTGTTGGAGATTGGGAGAATTTGATATCTACCTTGAGAAGACGCTGGGAACTCACGCAGCCTTCAGTAGATGTCAAAGGAAACGGGAAATTAATCGTCGGAGAGCATAGGTAAACAGAATGCTCTATTTGGTGTACAGAACAAACATTATTTATTTAAAAATTGCTCGTTGGGAGCAACTCGTCTCAGGAGGTTAAGTGATGCTCCATTTCGCTTCAAATGGTTGGGACTCAAGCATTATCTTTAATCCTAGTGTCATATGGCTTATGGTTCTAGCACCTCTGAGAAGAGAAGAATATCTGCGAATATGTTTTTCCTCTGACATGGTCACAAATTCTTGTAAAACCATTTCAAGCTAAACAATACATCATTGAACGCGATTACAGCCTCCGACAATGCATAGAGCCTGATCAAAACGAACAACAAGCTATTTCTTAAGTATTTATTTAGGAAGCCACCATCCTAGCGTGGGCCTTGCCCTGCATGCGGTTCGATTTAACAGAAAGAGCATGCTTTGTTACCGTTCTAAATTCAGCATACTGCTGTTAAAGGGCAAAAAGGGTTGGGTAGGCCCGTAAGCAGGGACCTGTGAGAATAAAAGGATCTTCTTCCAGCAATATGATCACATAAAAGGAATAACAAAATACGCAATTCAGTCAAGCGTTCCACTAGACGGTTTGTTTGAGAACGGCTTGTCAAATTCATTACAGCTGTTGAAGTGGAATGTTCCAATCATAAATCATAGACAGATTCTTTCCTAGACTCCGGTTGGCTCTTCTCTCCATTGTCCAATTGCAACTTCAATGGTGCCCTGATGCACCCTCCCACCCGAGTATTGAAATGTTATAAATCAATGAAATATAATAAGGTTCATACATCATATATCAAATATAGAATATAATAAGGAAATTAGTATATAGAGAATGTATGTTCTTTGATACGGAAAAATGGGTAGCCTGGACTGGATAATGTTTTCGAATTGTACGCCTCATATGTCGAAATTTTCAAAACGATTTCCTTTCTGCTAGTTCTATGGAGCAATAACATGTGCCAGGACCTATTATCAAAATAATATCCAACGCACTGTGTGTTTACAGATAATACAAAATGCTGGTCAATAGTTGTTAAAATTGTTAAAATTAGTAACTTCAACTGTCTAGAAATAGAGAAGAAATAATAAACCAACAAAATAGAGAGAAATAAGAAACCAACAAGGAAGCCTAAACGGACTTAAGACTTAAAGTACGTATGTCTGCCGTAGGTTCAGTTGAAGGCTCTTGTATTCAAGGCACTAGAAACTTATTTATTATAAGAGGCAGAAAAAGGATAAACATGATCATTTGACGTATAAGTCATAAGAACTATGAAGTGAAAATAATAAAATTTTGTTTATTGCAATATATAAATCACGAAAACACAAGCTATGATAAAAATGGTAATAGTAATGATAAAAATAAAATCAATATACAATGTCATATAAAATAATATTAATAATATAGTGAAGAGATATTATAACACGAACTTATAATAACAATTCTATTTAATATTAAATGTCTGCAGATTGTTGTCCTGATGCAACTGTAGAAAAACTTGCGTATTCACTATGAACCTGAGAATTTAGACAATGTATCATAGCCATGAGAAAAAATAGAATTTAAAATTATTTTACAAAATTAATTATTGGTAATTGCATGGATGACCTAAAATAATATATCATATAAACAATAGTATCGCAGTAATCAGTTGTTATTGATCTCATGGGTACTGCAGTAATTTCAAGTAATAAAATTAAATTGAATGTAATAATATACCGTCATATCTTAACATAAAATAAAAGAAAGACGAAGGATAATAATTATATGAGTATAACAGTTAACGATAATAGAATGAGTCAAATGAGTCAAAGTAATTTGTAATGTGATTCAATTAAGTCACAATCGAGATGTTGTAACTAATTATGAAAGCTTTGCGTTGCTTAAGTGACATTCCTTGGTCCAAAGACATCTATTGTAAACGTTGAGCTGGAATAATGAAAAAAAAATGGAACCTTTATTGCGTGTAATGTTGCTCCATGCTCATAAGATCAATATTTTTGGAACACAAAGGTAATTCAAATGCGTACTAAAGTGATTAATTGAATTTAGATGTTCGCACCGCCTCACTTCCTTATTGTCAAATTGACAACATTGCCCAGGCTACGCCAAACAGTGTCTCTATGTTTCAGCTGGCAGTCTTTTGTAATCATATGACTCATGGTAGAAACTCATGAGGACAGAAGGTCTGTCGTACCCTTCTTCATGGCTGTCAACTCACAATTTGAAGCCCTACATTAAGCTCTTTCTTAAGTGTTAACAAAACGAATTTGAGCTACAGTATGTCATATTGGAAAAAGCCCACCCGAATTCCAGATCACACCCACTGAAATGTTCCGAAGGACGTGGCGAGTATCTTTTCAGGATGTCAGGTCTCCTCAGGTGGAATACCATCGTAGCAATTGGAAAAACTACTTCCACCAACTAACAGCAATGACAATTTGCACATCGTTCGCGAAATAGTTACGTCTTCCTTTCATATGGAACAACTTAACTTAAAATTGCACAAAATGATAGAAACTAGAAAAAACGTAACTTTCGCCCATTCCTAGATGGCCAAATTAAAAAAATTAGACTTCATCAATTATTATGAAACCGTATTCTGAAATGATTCTGAAATTGCTAATCATTATGACGCAAATGATTTGTTTGTACCTTTTTTGGATGCAGTCGGTAGACTTAAAAAGTTCAATTACACCGAATAATGGAAATTTGTTAGACCATACCAATTGTCGATAACATCTTCGATGTGTTTATTGAAAGCTAAAATTTGTTTTTTTTTTCAATTTATTAAACGTTAAATACCGAACAAAACTCAATTTCCATTTTTGAATATTCAAAATTTAAGAACCCCGTCGGTTATGAAGGTGTCTAAAAATATTTCTTCGGCACAACCCGATTACGTTGAAGATTATCAGCAGATATCATGAACCTCTTCCTCATAAGCAATACATTGTGCGGAAGCGCGCACGCCGTCGTCTGATGATGATGATGATGCAAAGTTGAGAGCAAGCAATAAGCAAATTGTGAAAGCAATAAGCTTGAAATGCTTAATAAGAAGAAGAAAGCCTAGATATTAAATGAATGAAGCCTTATTCAGTCTGGGCAGTGGAAGTTACACAGTGCTCTGCTAGACTGTTATTATAAAATAAAAATATCCATTAAAACCAAGTACAGGGCTCGATTTCTGTGGTCATTTTGCACATCTGGGCCAATTAAAAAAAAATCCTGCTCGTATTAAAAAGGGAAGCATTTTGTGTACATGTTTTTTTTTAAATTATTTAAAACCTGGTAATCGTAATAGAATTTAGAAATTTGTTTAAGTTTATTTATTAGGATAACTTCCCGAGTAACAATATTAGTTTTATTCCAACCGTATAGCACTCCTCTTGGCTTTGTTGATAAAACTACATTCAAAGCTGCTTTGTCAACCAACTCCTCCTCTATGCATTTTTAAAGCCAAAATGTGTACAAAGTGGCCCACTCTATAAACGGTTGTGCAAGCAAATGTATAAAACCTTTACAAGATCATAATTTTTTTGAAAATGTTCCAGTAAAAGATGTTATGACCACTTGAGAACCTTCATAAAACCTATTGGCTGCCATCAAAGCCAGCATAGGGCCAAATGGCCACAGCTTTCAAACTTCACGGTAATATCGTGGTTGGTTTTTGTTGTTCTGCTTTGGTCGTTTCTCCTCTCTTCTGATTCATTTAACAGTAAATAATATCTAAGAAAAAAGTTCTAGTGTGGTGGGTGTTTGATTACAAAATATCCAAAACAAATTGAGTTTTTTATAGCGTATCATGCTCCAAATCATATGCGCATTTATTGTATGGTGAATATTGGCACGATAAGAGCCGAAAATAAATGCGCCTCGGAGATTATGCGAGTTTACACCAACAAAAACAAAATTGAAATAAATATATTCGATAAATTAATCATGAACTTCCTTAAAATTTATGGAATTCAATAAGGTTATCAAAAAAATGCCAACATTGGTCTCTGATCTACAGTCCCTTCGTATTACATTTCAAATTTGGAATTTATTTTTCCACATTTCAATTATTTCATATATTTCAATATGGCGATTGGAAGAAATCACAGTTTTGGCAAAAAGCCAAATTATCTTCGCAATGGCTACTATAAAACTATTTGGTCATTTGGTGACTGTTCTTAATGCCAATTTGCCGTTTAATGCATTTACTGGAGGCAAAATGGTTTTAAAAGGCTTTTTCAACTGATCATAATAAAATAATTTGAAAGAGTCTTAATACGGCATTTCAAAACAGCATTTTACGAGTTCATAAAGTCAAAATAAAACCTCTGATAGGAGTAAAAGAAACGTTAGAAGACAAGGTTTTAAGATCGTTGTAAAGAAGCTGTGTAGGTTCTCATGATGATGATGATGATGATGAGATACTACCATCTATTGTAGCAATGTAACTTTCCATATCAGTGGAATAGTCTGAGAAACGATTTGATCAGAATTCTATTGTTGTTTGTGATCATCAAACTCCTGTATGAAGGGCCAAAAATTTTTGGTCGTGCCCATAAGCAGAGACACTAACGCGAAACTCGCGTATATAGGGAAGAGAACCTTCTTCCAAAAACAAGTTCACACTGGCAGCACTAGAATCGAGCCCTTCGGATGACAGGATAAACCCAATAGATAAGGGTCGAAGAGCCTGCCCTTGTTCCGCGAAATGTGAACAATAGGGAGGAGGCAGTCCCATGATTCCTATCCAAATCGTTTTATTTGGGTGCCCTGCTGGTCCCTCCCTTACTATGTTTTGTTTTGGTCATTTGATTGCTTACCTTGTGTTAGAAAATTTGGCTGAAAATACAATTGGTTAGGGTTATATATCGTTCTTTACTTATTGCTTCCGTTGATGTAGTGGCCTGGTTGTCTTAACGATGTGTCATATGGTACTCGCGGTCATGGGATTGAGAAGAGAACAGGAGAAAAGAGATAAAGCATTAGTAATTCGTAACATGCTTTGCGCATTGAGGTTTTCATGGGGGCCGTTCAGAATGGTTTGACGGATGCATATGAGAGATCATTCCCGATTAATTTCCACTTGTTTAATCAATTCCATCACGTTTAGTTATAGAAGACAATTAACATTTTACTACGTGTTGTATTTTAGAATATCAGGGCGATGATCCTCGATCGCATCTTCAAATTATCATTACAGGGTGTCCAATTGGCTTAGGCACTTTTGAACGTTGATGTGCCTGCCTATTCAACATGAAATCTGCCGCGTCCAACTCGACAGAACGCATCCATATCCCTCAGAATCGAAGGCTTTTATTTTAAAACCTTTGTCTACCCTCACGCATCAGTAAACGTTACATTGATCTGCACATTTCTCGAAAAAAATTGATAATTTACGAACGATTGATAAGCAATTGCGCAGTGTTTATTCTACACCCTACGATTGATTGATTTAATATTCTACGTTGTAAATAACACCCATGATTGTTCATCCTCTCCTGGATACGACTGCCAATCAATCTCTGACCATGCCTTCTAAAACCAACTGATTGACACTCAACTTTATACATTCCTCTTTCAGGTATCTACCGGTGAACGGGCGATCGGACGGATCTCCAAATCCAGATTATTATTGGCCGCTAAAAGGAGAACGCATCGCAGAAATCCATCAAGGAAGAAACAAACCGAAGTAAACAACCGGCATCTAAGCAAAAGTGATTCTTGTCCGTGAATGTCGACGTGTGTGTGTCGGTGTGTGGTACCGCAAAAGAAGATAAACAAGTGAGGAAAATAAATAAATAAAATAAAAAGATAAATACCTACACACCTTGTGTACCCAGCGTCAGTCAGACACCAAGTATCTGACCAAGTTGTTATTATATTCGCAATGTGTTGGTGTAAATATAAATAATAAAAAAAAAGTCGCTGTTTTGATGCGCGAACTGGTCCTCGCTCCAAGAATGTGGCTTCGGTGGGTTGAAAAGTGACCTAGAAGAAGGCACAGCAGGGAAGCAGCGAAACCCCGGGAAGCGACCGATCATAAAAGTGAACGTGTCCCGCAAAAGGGATTGGATAGAAAACGGAATAGCTTGCCGCAAATAAAACAGGAAAAAAAACCTTCATTCAGCAGAACTAGCGTTTGCAAAAAGAAGAAAAAAAAATCGCGTTGTGTGAATGTCTTTTCCGTAGTTCAACACGGGCGAGAAAAATATTACGACATAAAGTTGCCGGTGTGACGGCGGTAAATGTAGGTAAATAAAAATAGCTGTCATAGCGAGCAGCCAAAGACGATGACATCGACGAAGACGGGTGGAAGCAGAGTGGGCAATAGAATCCGCCTATGGTCGGCGTCGTCTAGTGTAAAAAGTGCAACGATGATGCTGGTGTTGGGATTGGGGTTGCTTGTCGTCGCGACGCTGCAGCCAACGACCGCGGTTGGCATTGAAAAATCATCGAGTGCAGGTGTTGGTGCCAGCTCGCTGACCATAGCTGGCGACAGCGTGGTCAGTGTTGATGCTGTTGGTGGTGGTGTCAGTGAAGAAAGCAATGCTGATGGTGATGGTGTGATTAATCATGAAAATCAAAACAAGAATCAAGAATCAGCGGTGAGTCCTGGCGAAGCAGAAGCAGCAAAAGTACCACCGCTGTCCATTGTGAAGAGAAGTCCAACGTCGACAACGACTCCTCCGGCGTACGATTCGGATTTTCTAGGTGAGTTAATTTCTCTTCATGCAGAAATAAATGTTCCCAAGGGAGGGGCAAACACCGGCCGTAATCAGTACATACTCTGGGGAGTATCCCCGTCGTCCGAGCGGATGGGGGAATAAAATCGGGATGAACGAACGAAAGAACAGCATATTAGAGCTGCACACAAAGCGTGCAAAGGTTATCTTCTGTGCAATCATCCTCGCCCGCGTCTGTCTATGTATGGGGTGCTCCATTGAGGCCGACCAGGACCGTCCGATGGCTGTATGTGCAGCAACAGCAGCAATGCAATCATGAACATATAGAACGGTTGGTGGGTTTTATTGGAAATTTCTCGAATGGATGCAGAAAACTCTGCAACCGGTAGAAGTGCTGATGTTGGGAATACGAAAACTCGATTAGCATTTACCTATTTTACCGTTTTTTCTTCTGTTTGTCTAAATCGTGCTTGTGCAAAGGTTACCCCTTAAGGTTAACCGTTAAACTCTCTAGGCGTTCTTCAGCACCTTTGACTAATAATATCTGATGTCTATATCTCTTTGAACTAGGGATGATATATTCTAGGCGATTATGATGTCACTTTTAATAAATTTCTCAAACTTATTTGAGAAATTCTAGTGGTTCTGAATACTAGTGGAACTTCCAACATTTCTCATGATTCTGTTCTCTGTAAATGGAATGGAATGGACAGTTAAACCTTTGCTTAATAGAAGGTACTCTTCTTACTTTATTTGTTACTAGCGCTGCACAGTGATTCCAAGGCGGAAAAAAGTCGAAAAATCAAAATATTCATACTTTTGTAATTTTGTACACTATTTGAAATTTCTTCACCCAAAATTTTAAGAAGATTGGGTGAAATAAGCTCTCTACAGTGTTTGAGACTATGGGTCCTAAATGGTCGTGGTTTTTTGCTCCCATATAAAATGTATGGAGAAACGAAAAAAACTTCAACTTAGTTTTCAGTTATTAGCATCCATGCGCACATACACCACAACGTGCTTATTTTGAAGATTTTTATTCCAGCTTTCCGAAAATCTTGGTTTCATCTCGCGTAAATACGGTTCTGGGAGGCCACAGTCCTGGAAAATCCTTGAAATTGAATACATAAATCTCGAACTAGATTACCACGGTTTTACCCTTCTTACAAAGAAGTGCATTTATATACCTCTTGAAAAAACGATTTGATCCAAAACCTGGAGGACCGAGTGTGATGTACAACGAACTAAGCTCGGTGAACTAAATGTGTGTGTGTGTGCTAGTATGCGTATAGGTAATGAATGCGTGTAACGAAACTTCTAACTCAGATTTCCAAGCAACTAATGCTGCGATTTGAATAAAGCAACCGCCAAATGTAACGTCCTATACGTTGCTGTTGAATGATTGGAATCGGTTCATTGGTCCCCCGAAGAAGCGGCCAATTTTGGGTTAAAAAATCCATCATTCGATTGAATTCAAAAAATACGTCCTCACCAGATATTAAGAATTCAGAACCACATTGGCTATATCCTAGTTGATGTTTCGACATCATTTGGATTTGAATTAAAAGCCATCATGCGACACATAAAATAAAATAAGAACTCAAATTTAATGCGATGGTGATGATATCAAGTTTCCAGGCCAGGATCACGTATTGTGATCGATGGTTGCAAAATAGGCTGAGTCAAGGGACACATACCCTACTAACGAGAACTTTTTAGGAAGTGTATACAAGCTATATAGTGCATTTTGCTCAATATGGTCTGGTTTGACAGAGAATTACTTATATTATCAACAGATACAATGTGGACCTAATGGTAGTTCCTAAGAATATTCAAAAAGTTAGTTCTAATTCTTTGGCGAGGCAGTTGAAAGTCAAACTCAGATGACATTCGATTGTATGGTCGTTGTATACCAACAAGAGTTCCGTTGACGCCATAGTTTGTTCGACGAAATGGTGTTTGTATAAAAAATGTTATGAAGTTCACAAGAACGAACATAAATGTTGATTTGATTAAGCAGCATCGGACAGTGAATTTTTGCCATGAAAAGATCGGAAACCATAATGACGCGTAATAGATCTCATCTATTACTGGGAGTTCCATAGTGCTTAACAATTATTAGTGGAAATTCCGTAGTGCTGAACAATACTCCAGCGTGGATCGCACTAGCGATTGGGAATTTGGCCATTCTCATGTTGAATCCCAAACTGCGGTTCGCTTTGGAAACAATGTAGTTAATATGTTCCTTGTCCGTATGTCCCGCATCGTGAAAACACCTAAATCCTTGACGTAGGATTCACGTTTAATAATGCTGCCTTGGGGTATTTTTTTCAATGTCGGGTATCTTCCTCACTGCGACCAATTCTTAGATCTATTGTGACATTTCCCCCTAAAGTTCAGTCCAGTTAGAATCCGGAATCACTTTTTGTGTTGCAGCGGCACGGGAAGTGATATAAATTTCACGGTGTTTCGTGCAGTGAGTCAAAAGTTATTCCAGATGGAAATCGAGAGGAGAGAAACAATTCTGCACACCCACGTTGATAATCCAACGTGGTCCGCAATAAAAATCGCAAAAACGTTGAAAATCGCCAAATCAACCGTGTATGATGTGCTCAAACGTTTCAGGGAGCGAAAGAGCGTGGATCGAGTGCCTCAAGGTATGCGTCGTAGTGGAACATATGACCGCAAGCTGAACCAGAAGGTGTTGAGAACCGTCAGAGCAAATCCTAGACTCTCAGATAATGAAATCGCACAAAAATACGCTGCTGCTCGCAGTACCGTCCGAAGAATTCGTTTGCGAGCAGGATATCGTTCTTATCGAGCCAGCAAGCAACCAAACAGAACGTTGAAGCAAAGTTTCGTCACCAAAACTCGAGCTCGGAAATTGTACCAGCAGGTTTTGACGAAGTACCAAGGATGCCTGCTCATCGACGATGAAACCTACGTCAAAATGGATTTCGGACAGCTTCCTGGCCAAAAATTCTACATGGCGACGGCACGAAGAGATGTTCCTGCGAAGTTTAAGTTTGCTTTTATGGACAAATTTTCCCAAAAACTGATGATTTAGCAAGGGTTATGCAGCTGCGGAGTAAAGACCAAAGTGCTCGTGATGAATAAGATGATGGACCCGAAGCTGTACAAGAAAGAATGCCTCAAAAACCGCGTATTACCCTACATTAAAGAAAATAAAGATCCGGTGAAGTTTTGACCAGATTTGGCGAGTTGCCACTACCGCCGGGAAGTCATCCAGTGGTACCGCGATAATAACGTAGATGTCATCGACAAAAACATAAATCCACCCAACTGCCCGCAGTTCCGGCCCATTGAGAGATTTTGGGCAATAATGAAGCGGAAGCTTAAGAAAAGTGGAAACACGGCTCGGGACGCGACTCAGATGACCAAAATGTGGAACAAATGTGCCACGGAAGTTTACCCGAAAGTGTGCAGCGTTGGATGGGAGGAATAAAGAAGAAAGTGCGAATTATCATTAAAAACGAAGAGAAATGACTTGCATTGATATTTTTTTCCTTAAAGTTCATTGAATTAACTTTGTTTTGATGTATTAAACTTATTTGTACGTCAATCCGTTACCGAGATACAGATGATTTTATTATTCCGGATTCTAAATGGACATAGCTTTAATGCTGCTTCTATGCGTTTTTTTTTTCATGTCGAGTATCTTCATCACTGCGACCAGGTTTTAGATATATTGTGACATATACCCATTTTTTTGACGTAGGACTACGTCTTTGTTCTGTATATTGAGGGTACAATTTGTAAAGAAATTGCATTAAGGCCGTCATGAAAAGTGCTCAGGTTTTTAACGTTAGTATCTCAGTTAATTCTCAAAACATTTTCTAAAGTTTTGCACAAATCGATCGGAAATATTTCTACGCATCAATTTCAATAGAAAATGTGTTGATTTCGGGCTACATACTATTGAAAAATTTCATAAATATTAAGCCTTGCCTTAAAGGTATATTACCCCTTTAGGGATCATATATGACCCCAAATAAAAATGGCTGCATAAAATCACAAACTGTGTACATTGTCTTCGGCAAATTTGTTGTACATCAATTCTTCTATCAGGGAAAAATAAAAAAAAACATTCGAGTTTAAGGCGTAATTGACGATATAGAACATCCTGAATATGAAGAAGTTCAGGAAGAAGAAAAATAATGCCTTATTAATAGTAGGGTAACGGGATGTAATGTTAGCTAGCTCCTTGATTCGGCCTATGTACCGCACCTGTCATTATTTCGGCGATAATCAACAAAATCATGTTGTTATGAGAATGACCGAAATTTTTCAAATCAATTGAAACATTATTAATTTATTTATAGTTGTTAACTTCCGCAGAATTTTCGATTTCCTTAACTTTTTAGATCCCATGACTTTACTGGTTAACCGTGAACCGGTGAACCGATTATCTATACGATCTTCGAATGATCTAAAATTGGCGAAATTGAACCTATAAACCGAATAATGCAGCCTAGATGTACAGAAAATAGTCACACGTTATAAACTAACAGGTGACATAGGTAATATAACAATGATTTAACAAGAAAACGGTGGACCCAATGTTAGGGACATATTTTTTTCTATGTTCCCAAATATGTCTGTTGTATGGAAAGCGTAGTAAAAATGTTGTTTTTGGTAACATTTACAATACAAATGTCTGAGTTTCGGTTGAATGTTTTTCATATGGCTTATCTTAACACAAACCAAAGGAACAAAATCTGTGTAGAGTGAATTATACGACGAACTTGCATCCATGATTAGATCCAATTTATTACCCATAGACCGACATTACATCCATATCCCTCGAATGTTTCTGACTTTATAAAATGAGTTGTGTAACTTTTCGTAATACATACTACCAGATGGCTTACTAAACATATCTTAGCAAGTGTATTACTAGTTAAATTTAGCTTCCAGCTCAAATACCTTGAGAGTTATAATATAAAATGAAATCGATTGTTGCATATTAGGCTGAGTCAAGGGACACATGGTACGTATTATTATTTTTTTGGTGATAAACTGTAAGTATTTTTGTATCTTTCTGGGATGTTTTAGGTTTACAAAATGCACTTGAGTTCATAACTTCAGACCTACAGTTGTAACAGTAGCTTTTAGGGCTATATTAGATTATGACATGTATTCAAACATATTGAGTGAACATTTTAGAAAGTCAGCAGTCATTATTTGATAATTTTGTTCTAGGTCAACAAAACTGTCCTTGTGTTCAAAACTTAAGATACTACAGTAGCAACTATAGTTGTTTGGGCTATACATAGTAACGCAACGTATTCAACCATGTCCAGTGACTATTTTAGAACGTAAACAAACATCACAAGATTAACTGGGATGATTGAGGTCATCCAAATTGTCCTTGAGTTCAGAACATAAAATCTATAGTGGTAACAGTAGGTTTTTGGAGTATGTAAAGGAACAATAGGTATTTAACAATATTCATTTTATAGCGTAGAAGGTCAACAGACATAATGCGACAATCTTGGGATATTCTAGGTCATCCAAACTACCCTTAAGTTCAAACATAAGGTAACAGTTTTATGGAGCTATATAAGGTGACTGTATGAATTCAAACATATTCAATGAATCTTTTGGGAGATCAATAGTCAATATTTTATAACTTTGTGATCTTCTAGGTAACCCAAACTGTCCTGGCGTTCAGAACTTTAGATTTACAGTTGTAACAGTAATTTTTAGGCAACACAAACTTACAATAAGTGTTCTAACACATTCAATTAATATTATTAAATGTCAACAAACATTATAAGGTAATATGACATGTTCTGGATCATCCAAACTATCCTCGAGAAAAGAACATAGGACCTACAGTTGCTTATTGCTGTTACAATTAGCTTTCGGCTTGCTCTCAACTTAGTGTTCTAAATTCACTTTCACAGTTGTTAATTGAGAGCTTTCGATGCCAGCTACCATTTGTGCTTTAGTGTGATTGTTCGGCGAGTACAATCATACCATATGCCCAGAGAGTCGAGAAATTTTCCATAACGAAAAATTCCTAGACCAGACCGGGAATTGATCCCAACAACCTCTAGCATGGTGGTGTTTGTAGCCGCGCCTTCACCAACTGAGCTAAGGGAGGACCCTACGAGGATCTACGATGTGGATTGAAACAAATTCATTGAATATCTTGAAAGACCAACAGACATTATAAGATAATCTTTGAGGTTATCCAAACTATCCTGGAATTCCAAACTGATAATCAAGAGCTGTAACTGTAGCCTTTTGGACCAAACAGTGTAACAATATGTATTTGAACAATGTTAGTGAGTCTTCTGGAAGGTTAACAGATATAATGCGATATCTTGGGATGTTCTAGGTCACCAAAACTGCCCTTGAGTTCACAAGTTAGGATGTGCAGTCGTAACATTAGCTTTATAACCTTTCAAAGGCGACGATGTGCCTGCAAATACATTCAGTGAATCTTCTGTATGATCACCAGTCATTATCAGATTATTTTGGGTTATCAGTAGTAATCGTAGCCTCTGGGCTATACAAAACTACGATAACTATTCAAATAAACTCAATGAATATTCTGATATGTCCGCAGACGTCATATAATAATCATGTTAGTTTTAGGTCATTCAAAACATAAGGTCTACAATTATAACAGTAGCTTTATGGGCTATACAAAGTTAAGTTAGTTTGTTTGGCATGAATATCCCAAGATTATCTCATAATGTCTGTTAGTCTTCCAGGGCATTCATTGAATATGTTCGAATATATATCATAACAATCTAAAGCGGATAAAGCTACTGTTACAACTGGAGATCTTAAGGACAGTTTGGACAACCTAGCACATTTCAAAAATATATCCAACTCTTTTCAATCATTTCTTTGTTATTAAGCACAAATTTAATCAGCACTCACCAAATTGCTTGTATAATAACGCTTAGCAAATTTTAGGCCTCAAAGAATACTGCGTTGTACAATTTTGATAGCTTAAATTTAGTTGCGTAGTCCTGCGACATCTTCCGAACAACCCAATGGGGCTGTACCTTGTAGTTTTTGCTATAGATATTGTCAGCATGACGCATCACTATTGTTAGAATTGATCGCCAAGGTTTGACATAAAGCGTTGTCCCGGGGCTGTATAACACACCCAATAAAGTTTACTACTGTACTGGGGTTGGTTCTTTAGATCTCAGAGGGGTCTAGTAGCCCTTTGCTGAAGAAATTAAATCTTTTGTTGGAGATTACCGGGCAGTGGCATAACAAGTGTTCCGAGTCTTCTTTATCCATGTCACTAAATCGACATGAATTATCTTGAAGCTTTCCTATCAGCTTCTAGTGATATCGGCTCGGACAGTGACCAGTTATAAGGCCTGTATATAAGGTTAAATCTGTTTTTGGTGATGATGATGGTCCCGCCCTTACCCCTACAAAGGTTTGAGCTAGACGGTTTTATCTCTAAGATAATTAATTTGGTAACAATTCAAACCAGTTATGCAAAAAAAAACGAACTGATTTCATCTACAGATATAAATTTCTTCAAAAGTATTTATTTGCTTCACAGCGACATAATTGTGAAAAGCTTTGATGTTAACCACAAAAGTTCGCAAGTATTCCCAGCGATCAGGAAATTCTGTTGCAATTCAGAGCACAGAATCCAGTTAAAGGACATTATCAATAGACAAGTCAATATCCGATCCTGCCCGCTACAAGTCAGAGGTTCCAACACTAATGCAACCGCCACCTTAGTTTTGGGCTGACCAAGGATATCCCCAATCAGGGAGATCGAGAAAATTAGTCAAACTTTTACTTTCAACCACAAAAGAATTGATGAAGAATTCCCCGACATTCAGCCAGACAACTCGCTACTATTTCATAGTACCATCTAAAGCATCAAAGGCCAATTTTTTTTTAACGAATTTAAAAAGAAGTCCATCATATCTGTATACCGCGCGCGAGGCTCAAACAATTGTAGACTACTTTCTTTTTTTTTTTTAACTAACACAACATTATACAAATTTCCATCATCATCATTGTGACGAACAAAATAGTGAGTATTGTAGTATTGTTAATGTGAAAAAAATAAAATTGAAAAAATAAAATAGCCAACTCATTATAATCCGTTTGTAAAGAACTTCGTCAGATACATTCTTCATTTTTACAAAAAAGCAACATAAATGTACAAGAAATGGTCTACACAAAATAATCTGTTTTGTAATAATAAAACATCGTCAGGTACAATCTTCATAAATATTGAAAAAAAAAATACGCTTGCTGCTCAGAATACAGTTTTAACGTGTGAAATACATAGTCTTTTAAATTCTGAAAGTGTTGGTGCACGTTTAATGTGTCTTGGCATCGAATTGAAAACATTTATTCCTTTAAAATATAATGAGTTTTGTGAAGCACATGTCAAAAAATTCGGTGTTCTTATTTCATCCGCGTTTCTAGTATTATATCTATGAAAATCGCTTCCTCTTTCAATTGGTGAGATCAAGTAATTTGAGAGTCATTGAAATGTTTGGAGTAATTAACCGCTTTGATTGCCCGCTTTCAACAACACTTTCATAGGTCGTTCCAGTTTTTCCTCCACCCTCAAGCATATCCAGGCATTCATCTCCATTCTAAGTAAAGAAGCAGATAAACCACAAAAGGGTTCAGATCCTACAAACTGATGAGAAGATCTGCGTCTTGCTAGTTCATCAGCTCTCTTGTTTCCATCAATTCCAAAAATGGCCAGCAACCCAGTACAAATTGACTTCATTATTACAGGACATCTTTTGGAGTGATTAAACACTTTCCAAACATGCTTGGAATTGCATGTTGCTGACTTTTAAGTACAGTATGCGTATATTTGAATATCTATAGTTTCTGCGTAAGCGTATAACAGAAAATTCCAGAATCGCTTGAAATTCATCTTGGAATACAGTTGGCCACTTACCCATTGAAATTGATATGTCTATCTCTGGTCCAGTTACACCTGCTAGCACTAGACTGTTCATTTTTGAACCCTCTGAACAATCGATTCTTGACGGAGGTTTGGACCATCTCATTATCCATGAGTCACGACCAGGATCACTAACTTGATACGAACAGTCAAAGTTGTATTTTTTCCAGTCCAATCTTCGTTGTTCATAACCAAAGGACTAAATCTAACAATTTTTAGAATACTAAGATGTCCTTCGAATACTTTCAGAAACGTTCTGACCCTTAGAGCGTTTTTTCAGCTTCTAATTGTATGTATTAATGAAATGGTAGCATGATGAGCAATACGTCCAGTGCCTTTGTTGGTGTACTACTCATTGTACCAGTCGTTGAACTTGTTGTTAGCCTTTGAAGTTTCTCTAACCTTCTCTGTACAACAGTTTCTTTAGTTTTTCGCCACCAGATCAATGCAGCGTAGGTGATTTTGAGTTTCACAATTTCCGAATAAATCCAATTTATCGTTTTTGGCTTTAGTCTCCATTGCTTACCAAATGTTTTTTTAGCTATCCATAGAGCATTTATTGCTCTGTTGATTGCCTGGTCTAAATTAAAGTTCCAGTTTTGTTTACTGTCAAGTAATAATCCAAGGTATTTGACTGTATTTGAAAGTTCTAAATGTGTACCTTCCAATCTTAAGTTGTCGAATAAATATTTTCTCCTCCGTGTAAATGACATAATAGTAGCTTTAGAATGATTTATGTTCAAGCCTTCCCGATCACACCACGATGAGTCATAATTTAGAGCACTTCGCATTCTGTTAGAGATGGTACCGTCATATTTACAGCGTTCTATCATGATTATATGAACTGCGAAGGCAATTACTTCAAACCCAAGGGTTTTCTGATTTTTGAGGAGATCATAAACTATTAAAGACCTCAGTAGAGGTGACAATACGTCACCTTGTGGACATCCTTCGAGATAGTAGTGGAACATTATCGATTTCTTCTTCTTTATGATAGAAGCAGCGGAGCATTTGGTTGGATTCAGCACCATCCTTTTGATGTTGCACCACGAAGTGAAACTATCCAGTAGGCGTTGAAGAAACATACGCCTTCGATGGATTTGACCTGTATATAAATGTTCAAGTCATCAGCAAAAGATAGCCTAGGGCCTTCCATACAAAGATTAACGGCGTAGAAATACATCAAGAAAACAAGGATGACTTACTTGAGGAATACCGGATGTGGCAAGGAATTCACCAGATGTAAAGCCATCAACTCTGACGCTTAGATGTCTTCTGTGAGGTATGAATGGTCCAAACCAACGTAAAACGCTGCCTTCAGTCAGTAGAAATTGTATCCGTTTAGAATCGCTTACACATATGTTTGTGAACGTCAAAAGGTTCGTTGTCGTAGATCGCTTAGGTATGAACCCGTGCTGTATATCGACTATATATTGCTAGCAATGATTGAAGACTGAGTCTACAACGACCATCTCAAAGAGCTTCGTTACAGCATTTAAGGCAGATATTTCTCGGTAGTTTTCGGCGTTGCGCTTGTCGCCTTTTTTGAAAACTGGATACATGTAGGCCGAACGAGGAAATGTTTCAGTTGCTGAGAGAGATGGAACAAGTGACGCAGAGGTGATAGTATGCCAGCACGGAACTTTTTGAAAATAACTGCGTGGATACCAACCGATGTTGAAGTTTTCATTTTGAAATAGCTGAACGGATCATTGAATCACCAATATTGATGGTGTTTGACGGATCACTAGATAGCTGCACATTACTCGCGGCTAGTGTGGACCTTGTGGCAATATCTTGGAGCAGAACACACACTCGAATGTTTTGCTTTGAAAAGTTCGCAAATGTCCTCGGAATTCGATGCTGTGCGTTCTCCGTATGTCAACGTTGACGGTAGTCCAGATTCTTTCCTTTGATCGTTGACACGTTTTCAGAAGGACTGAGGGTCTAATTTCGGCCTATCCTGCACATTTCTCAAATAATTGGCACGACTGCGGTGAAATATCCATTTGTATTCGCTGTTGATTCGCAGGTATCGGATTCTCAGTGAAACTTCCGCATGCTTAGAATACCGTCTGAATGTTGCTCTTTTTGAAGATTTGAGCTGTCATAGCGTAACGGACTGCCATAGTGGATTTCTGGTCATTGGAGCAACCTGCGTAACAACATGGCGGTCGATAGCATAGCTTACAATATTCGATAAGGTCTGAGCTGCAACGTTGATATCGTCGGTATCAAGAATAACATTCTAGTCGATGCTCAACACAATCATAATCAGCTCTCTTGTAGTCGTAGCTGGCCTTGAGCGCGAGATGCAAAACGGAATTCAGAGGAACTGTTTTAACTAAAACGGAACTAAACAACAGAAGATGATGGATAAAATAAGACCACAGCGACGAAAAAGGACTTGCGATTGGACATTTTGTACGTGGAATAGTAGATTTCACAATTTAACCGGAAGCACACGCATACTATCCGATGTACTGAAGGTCCGCGGGTTCGTCATCGAAGCGCCGCAGGAGGTGTGTTGGAAGAGATCCATGGTGCGAACATTCAGAGATAATCATACCATCTACTAGAGCTGTGAAAATACAAGTGTGCTGGGAGTAGATTACATCGTGATGGGCAATATGGTGGCCAATCAACGAGAGAATGTGCAGATTGAGGATCAAGTGTCGGTTCTTCAACTTAAGCAACGTGCACACACTCCGGAAGCACTGATGATGACAAGGACGGATTCTACGCGCACCTCGAACGCAAGTACAAACCAAGCCACGACGTCAAGATCATCATAGGAGACTTTAATGTTCAGGTTTTGCCTGGAGGAGGAGTTCAGACTGGCAATTGGAAAGTTCAGCGCGACCACGTTCTCATTGATGGACGGCACTTCTCCGATCGACGTCAGAACCTATAGTGGCGATAACATCAAATTTGATCACAAATTAGTGATGGTTATTCTGCGCTCAAAACTCTTCATCATCAACAATGTACGGTATCGACGGCCGTCTCGGCACGACATACTTACCTTACTTACCAATCAGACTAAGGCCGGCGTGGCCTCTGCTGTACACAGAAGTTGTCTCCATTCTATTCGGTCCATGGCTGTTACTCGCCAGCCTCGCTGTCTGCGGAGGGTCGCAGGTCGCGTTCTACTTGATCGATCCGCCTTGTTCGTTGCGCGCCTCTTCTTCTTGTACCTGTCGGTTCGTTTTCGAGAACCATTTCCACAGGGCTGTAGTCCGACATTCTTACGACATGCCCAGCCCATCGTAGTTGTTCGATTTTTGCGATGTGTACGATGGGAGGTTCTCCCAGCAACTGGTGCAATTCATGGTTCATTCGCCTCCTTCATGTTCCGTCTTCCAGCTGCACTCCACCGTAGATCGTACGCAATACCTTCCGTTCAAAGTCACCAAGGGTGCGTTGGTACTCTACTAGTAATGTCCTTGTTTCGTGGCCGTAGAGAACTACCGGTCTAATTAACGTCTTGTAGATGATCAACTTTGTGGTTCGGCGAACTTTGTTCGATCTTAACGTCCTTCGGATTCCAAAGTAGGCACGATTGCCAGCCATAATGCGCCTTTGTATTTCTCTGCTGGTGTGTCGTTATCGGCTGTCACCAATGAGCCCAGATACACGCATTCGTCTACTACCTCGATTTCATCACCGTCGATCTGAACTCGTGCTAGGAGGCTAACGTTGTCTTCTCGTGAGCCTCTCCCTTCATGTATTTTGTTTTCGACGCATTAATCACAGGCCCAATCCTACCAGCTTCAGCATTAAGTCTGATGTACGTTTCCGCCATCGTCTCAAAGTTACGTGCTACTATATCAAAGTCGTCGGCGAAGCCAAATAGTTGGACAGACTTCCTGAAGATCGTGCCATTCGTGTCTATCCCAGCTCTTCGAATCACACCCTCCAGTGCAATGTTAAATAACAAACACGACAATCCATCACCTTGCCGTAACCCTCTCCGAGATTTGAAGGGACTCGAGAGCGTCCCTGATACTCGGACGACACACATCACTCGATCCATCGTTGCTTTGATCAACCGCGTTAGTTTTTCCGGAAATCCATATTCGTGCATGATTTGCCATAGCTGGTCTCGATCGATTGTATCATGCGCTGATTTGAAATCGACGAAAAGATGATGTGTGGGCACGTTGTATTCGCGACATTTCTGCAGCGCTTGCCGAATCGTGAAAATCTGGTCCGTAGTAGCGCGGGCACCCATGAATCCCGCTTGGTATTGCCCCACGAGCTCCTTTGCAATTGGTGACAGGCGGTGGCATAACATTTGGGAGAGCAACTTGTAGGCAGTGCTCAGTAGCGTGATCGCATGATAATGGCAGCAATCCAGCTTGTCGCCCTTTTATAGATGGGACACACTATTCCCTCCATCCAATTCTCCGGTAAACATTCCTCCTCCCAAATCTTGGTAATTACCCAGTGCAGCGCTCTGACCAGTGCTTCACCACCGTATTTCAATAGCTCACTTGGGAGTTGGTCAACACCAGCGGCTTTGTTGTTTTTCAACCGACCAATTTCCTCCTTAACTTCCTGAAGGGTTGGGGTCGGGATCCTGTCATCTTCTGCGCGTGTATTACCGAGCCACTGTCGTTCGCTGTAACATTACCGTTCAGGTTCTCGTCGAAGAACTGGCACGACATAGAGCAACTGCAACAACCGAATGTCGTCTCTGCGTACGTGCAGCATCTTGAGGCAGCGCTGCTGGAGAACTGCTGGAGTACTGTCAAAGCAGCCATGAACAACGCAGCTGAGAGTATCGTCGGGTACGTAGAGCGAAGTCGAGGAAATGATTGGTTTGACGAGGGGCATAGAGATACTTCGGAGAAGAAGGACTCAGCGCGGGCGGAAATGCTGCAACAAGGAACCCGGCAGCAGCCTTACCTTTTTCGGGAGAAAGACGTCGCCTGGAGGAAGAGGAGTGTGAGGAGATGAAGCAGCTGCGCCGTTCTCAAGAAACACGGAAGTTCTACCAGAAGCTCAACACATTCCGCAAAGTCTTTGTACCGCTGTACCGGATAAGGATGGAAGCATCTTGACGGACGGACGTGAGGTGATTAAACGGCGGAGGCAACACTGCTGAACACCTGAATGGCGTGGAGAACGTACACAGAAAAAAAAGTGTTCCAGAAAATGAAAACGTACCGTGAACTAGTTTATATTTTCCGGATTTTCCATTTAAATGTTATTTAGTTGATGATTACATAATTCAGTTCACGGTGTATTTTTGCTTGTTCTCGAATTCTTGACTGCAGTTTACGGAACTGGGTACGGTTTTTTCCATGTAGACAGTGAGGACCATGACAACAGAAGCAAGTACTACATCATTACAACAGATGCGGATTATGAACCTGGTCCTACGCTGAGGGAAGTTAGGGATGCCGTCTAACAGCTCAAGAACAATAAGGCAGCTGGTAAAAATAGTTTTGGAGTTGACCTCATCGATATGGGCCCAAAAAAGTTGGCAATTTTTCTGCATCGGCTGATAGTCAGAATCTGGGAGACAGAACTGCCATCGAAGGAGTGGAAGGAAGGAACCATTCTGAATGCCGCCTATAAAGTGCTATCTCAGATCATCTTCTGACGGATGACAGATCCGGCCAATACAGAGTGTCACCTTCGTGGGACTGGGTAAAGGTAGTAGGCGCTTCTGAAGGCATTCTTCTTTATATAATTTGCCGTTGATGGTGCCGACCGTTATGTACGGCTTCCTGAATTTGCCAAACCCACAGATCGCCAGTCACACCAAGTACTTCTTGGCAAATTTGTCGACTTTCTTCTTCGGGAACTTCTCCGGAACATCCAAGCCGGACTTGCCGACGAAAAATTTCACGCCGGGGATCTGCTTGGCTTCCGCTTTAATGTACGTTGCATTTCGGCTACACCAACCACTTGCGGTACAGCGGTCCTGGCGCGGGATTTGACCGCTTCATTCGCGGGATTTGAACGCTTCACTGCGGGTGGTAATTAGTTCCAGTTTATCACACCTCGAACGAACAATGCGTAACTCACCGTGTTGTTCGCTGGTATCAATAGGTCCAACAAGCGGCGTCCACGAGTTTGGATAAGTCTGCGATGAAGTATCGGTGGAGACGGCGTTTTCAACAAGTTTCTCAAGAAAACGCAAGATTGATTTTGTGGGGGCCATCCAATGAGGTTCTGATGCAGGTGACTCACGTGATCATAACGGCTCAATCCGTAGACATACCTGACACAGCAGTTCGTCGCCGATCGAAGGAGCTTGCACTGGGACGGATATAGAGAAGATCACCGAACAAGAAATGCGCTCAAAGATTTGAACAATTTCAGTTTTGTGCCAGTCGGCGCTGTATAGGCACAACAATACAGCGTGCGAAGACTAGCATAGATCTTTCCACACTGTTGTGCTACTAGACCAGCCCACTGCAGATCACTAAGAAAGATGAATCCTAGATTGCTGGCACTGTCTGACCATTCGATACTTTGACCGTCCATTGCAATTCCAGGTGTGGATAAAACAAAATCCCCACCTACTCTTAGCAAAATTTACGCAAAGTTCATTTCGTTGCGACCAATCTGCAACACGTTGAAGATCATGATTTACCATCCTGACTAACTCGCGAGCACAAGGACCAAGCCGAGCGACTTAGAGTTTCACATCATCTGCGAAAATCTGAATCGATTGTGATGAAATTTTGCACATGTAAACATTACACTCTAATCTAGATTTACCCAAAATTGCATCAATTTTACCAGCAACAGAGACCGCCATTTTCGCCTACTCGAGAAAAGAAACGTCCTTTTTCACCCGCTTGGAGGAACAGATGAGAATGGGAGAAGCGAGAGACTGTTATACGCTCACAGCAGTTTTCGCGAGAAAAGCAACGGCGATTTATAATTTTCGGAGAGCATGAGTAGCTGATAAATCGTTTTTTTTTTCAGTGAATCCTAAATGCCGATAATTATTTTTCACTTACTTTTTGACACCTGAAAATGCACCAGTCTTCATGCTTGTTTTATTCTGACATTATAATTCTATAATGATGGTGCATGGCGGTACCAGTGTGCACCTACTTGGCCTTATTTTCGAGCTTTGCTCCTCGTGTACGATCTATACGATCTAGGTAGCATGTTTTCAGTGAAAAATGTGACATGCGAAAATATTTTCGTTGAATTTTGGAGAGAGATGTTATTGCATATGCAAGAGAGAGGATAATGAATTATCGGCGAAAAAGGACAGATGAAAATGTGAACGGTTCGCTACTCATCGTCAACCTGCTTGAGAGAGAGCCGGGTTTTCACCCAGCTGAGTGAGAATTTTGATCTCTGGCTAGCAATAAATATCAATACACAAAAGAATGAGTTACATTCTTTTTCGAGTACAATCTTTATGTATCAACTTTCAGGGATGAAACTTCCTCCCATTGGATAGAGTTATTATTAGATGCAGTCTTTGTACGGTTTTTTTTTCTATTTTTTCTGATCTAAGAGATTGCCAGCTGTATTCGCTTTAACCAATATAAATCTTCACAAAACAAACTAAAATAAAATTGCATTGAAACACTGCTTTGTAAAGTGATTTTAACATATTTCATCTATAATGAAAACATTGTAATTCGTTTTACACTATTCTTGTTAATTGGTTTGTATTTAGATGCGCCATTTAAAAAAATATACATTTGCAAATTGTATATGGCAATAACGTATGGCTTTTTTTCTGTATATCTAAGCTGCATAACCGGATTCATCGGTTCAATTTAGGCAAATTTCAATCATTCGAAGAGCGTGGAGAGAGTCTGTACAGTTTAACCAGTGAATTCATGGTGTTTTAAAAGTTAAGGTAATTGAAAATTACACGGGAGTGAACAACTTTAAATTGCCTAATAATGTCTCAATTACTTTCTAATAAATTACAACATTGACAACAAAAGGAACGCACGGCTATTGTCCAGATCCAACTGAATTAATCCAGATTAACTGAATTAATTCAAATGTCTAAAATCTGTTTCGATCATATTTGAAGCTTGTGCCAACCTAAATAATGTGTGAATTAACCTGGTTACCCAACTGCCTGCTTCCGAAATATCGGAACGATGTTACTCCAAACCAAACTCTGTTGAATATAAAGGGTGTTTCGATCAAAATTTGGTCGACTTCAACTTGACGCATTTATTTTCATCGTGCATTAAAAAAAATTGCACACCCCTCATTTTGAAGATGTGTGCGTGTAGCATCATGCCTCCATTTTGATTTCAAGATTAGCACTTCAGTTATCAAAATGGCATCGAAGGAGGAGAAGCAACGCATCCAAATTTTACACTTACATGGCGAATATCCAAACTGCTCTCACGCCAAGTTGACGAAATTGTTGAATGTGGCTAAATCAACTGTTACCAACGTGTTAAAAGTGTTCGGTGAACGTTTGTCAACAACCAGGAAAGCTGGATCGGGGGAAGTCGAAAGCTGGAGGCCACAGCAAAAACAAAAAGAATTGCCCGCTGTTTCGAGCGGAATCCCAACCTCTCCGTCCGAGATGTCGCAAAGAAGCTGGGAGTGGCGCCTTCAACCGTGGATAGAGCATAAAAAACGAGTTGAACACATTCAACTATCAATGTTCACAGAGAAGTATCTGAAGTGGCAGGCCATCTGTACCTGTGGCTAGAAGAGCAACGGTTACATTGCGAACGGAACCGTCAACCAGGAAATTTATCTGAGCGAGTGCCTACAAAAACGTCTACTGCCTGTCCTGAAGCGACACAATTGTTCCGTTCTATTTTGGCCGGATTTGGCTTCTTGCCATTATGGGAAAAAGGCCATGGAGTGGTATGCTGCCAACAACGTTCAAGTGATGCCCAAGGACAAGAACCCTCCCAACACGCCAGAGATCCGCCCAATCGAACGATATTGGGTCATCGTCAAGCGGAACCTTAACAAGACTCAAAAAGCTGTTGTTAGCGAGAAACAGTTCAAGGCAAACTGGCGTTCAGCGGCGAATAAAGTGGACAAGGAGACCGTACAAAATGTTATGGCAGGTGTTTAATGTAGGA
Source organism: Aedes japonicus (assembly GCA_034211315.2). Lineage (NCBI taxonomy): Eukaryota > Metazoa > Arthropoda > Insecta > Diptera > Culicidae > Aedes > Aedes japonicus. The sequence goes on along the minus strand of JASCZW010008661.1, from coordinate 11,869 downwards.
CCCGGCAAATCGCATTTGGTAAAAAGGAAGCTTAGCTGAATATTTTTCCTGTATTCTGTATTAACTGAGCTTGAGAAAGAAAAAAATAAAGACTTATTAATAAAAACTTTGATCGACTCACGCACATTACTGTTGACCAAATTTTGATCGGAACACCCTTTGGTATATACTGCTTTCCGCTAAACAATAAAACCGTATTATTGGCGTCATGGATTTCCTTCCGGCAACAAAACCTAATATCAATAGGTCCAATACATAGGGTAAATGTTCCCATTTCAATATCATCTACCAATAATCATCCTACACTGGATCAAGAGATTGGAGAGTAAAAAGATTGGTTGCTCAAACATCAAAATTGTGCCACCTGTACGTCTAGCCTTTGATTTCAAGTAGGATGAATGGCGATGAATGTTGATTGTTTAATCGAGGACCATCTTCCCTATATGGGCACTTTAAAACCGAGCGTGAAAACTAAACCCAATCCCCCCTCAGTGCGCCGCCACTAACTCGAATTCAAAAGAAACGTCCGGCTCTAACCTTTCCCGGTCGGTTCGATCTAAAGAGTGTGATAAGGGTCGACTCCATCACGCTCACGGCCTGCCAGCTGACAATTATGTCCGAATCCTCTTCTCGTGGGTTTTTGCTCTGCATCACGTACGTCCCGCAGAGGTCGGAGTTGCCGGAGTTGAAATTCGCAGCTCACAAGTTGATTCGAGTCAATCTTAATGGAATGAAATATTTCTGATGACACTTTTATTTGCGCAAATTGAATAATAGAATATCCGACTGCGAAGGCGGCGACATGTGTACGGGCTTTGTGAAGTGAAATATAATACCTTAGCCGGGTTTTCCTTGCGACACGAGCTGTGCGGTGATCAGAAGTACAGAATAGATTGCCGCTGACAGCTGATTCAGTGTGTCGCGAACAAAAGAATAATGTGCTCCTCATATTCGTTGGCTCGTCATGTGCACGGTATTTTACAGGAATTGAGGGCAAACTTTAATCGCGATTATTGTGTGAGAGGAATGACAACAATAATGCCGCCTCGGATGTGCAACAGGACAAACTTTTAATCATGCTTCTATTCGGAAACCGACGACAACAATGTCAGCTCCGGTCCTCATAGTGGTTTGGTTGGAAACTGTTTGTCGAAAACTTTCTTCCATCTTCATGTCACTGAATCGATAATTAATCAACATCCTTCTCTGCTTGCCTTTCAAAGAGATGGGAAAAAGTTTCCATTTGCACGTAGAAATGTAATGTTTTCTTTTTTTTTTGTGGTCGACCAGGTTGTTGCCGATGACGAGTTGAGATGTGTGGATTGGAAGGAGGGGAAGGAACGAGTTTGACGATGTTCTTGGGCGAAAAATAATTCTCCTTCTTTGACAGGCGATATTTCTCCCCGGGGATTTGATAGGTGAAGGACGGTGTTGGTTGTCTGTATTGCTTCCATGATGCTACTGGTTGCTCGAGAGAAGGATTGGTTCCCGGGGGATTGGACAAAGCGGTATCGGTTTTTGTTGTATCTAATGTAATCCACCTTTCTATTTGGTGGATTTTGGCCATCGTTTGAGACTGATCCTTCAAAGCCCAGAAGGCTTTTTGTGTAAATATATCTACATTATTGGTCAATTTTTGTCAGTTAGTAGATATTATTTTTAGAAGTGGGATCGTTTTATCATACCCAAGACATCAGTCGGACAATTGCTTGGGTAAGATGTGAAGACTTTGCCGACATAGGTGTTAGCTACCGGCAGAGTTGCAATCTGTGGCAATCATTATCGTTGAATCACTGATTGTAAGAAAAAACCCCTTGTTTCTTCCAGAGTGATAAGTTGAATTCCTGATGAGTTTCTTTAATTACTTATTTACTTATGCTGGTCCAACGTCCTATTAGGACCGCACCTGCGTATCGATATTTCTCCATAAAAATCCGTTGAGGGTTGTTTGTCTCCAGTTTCTCAAATGTCCCAAACTGCTACAGGTCTTGCTCCACTTGGTTTAACCACCAAGCTCGCTACACTCCTGTACCGGTCGAATTCCAGGCAAACACAATTTTTGCCGGGTTGTTGTCTGACATTCTTAGAACATGTCCCGCCCATTGTACCCTTCCAGCTTTAGCGACTTTCTGGATTCTGGGTTCGCCATAGAGCTGCGCCAGCTCGTGATTCATCCTCCTCCTTCATATACCGATCCTAAGCACGCGTCATTCGAAAACTCCAAGTGCTTGCAGGTCCTCTTGAGAGCAGTTTCCACGTCTCATGCCAGTAGAGAATTACCAACATTTTGTACATAGTAAACAATGTACGGGGGTGAAGTTAACCAAGTCCTCTATCTCGAACTCATCTCCGTCGATTGTCACAGTTCTGTCTATGCGAGCTCTATCATGCTTGGTTCCTCCAACCAACAGATACTTAGTCTTCGACGCATTCACCTTCAGTACAACCTTTTTGCTTCACGTTTCACTTTGGTGTACTGATCAGCTACCACCTGGAACGTTCTGCCGAACAATGTCCACGTCGTCAGCGAAACAGATGAACTGGCGGGATTTGCTAAACATCGTTCCTCGCATGTTAAAGTCCGCGCATTTCAGCAACACCTTTCAGCGCAAGGTTGAACAGGAGGCAGGAAAGATTATCGCCTCGTCCAAGTCCTTTGCATGTTTCAAACGAGTCAGAGAACGCACCCGATATCCTCACGTAACACCGTACACCATCCATCGTAGCCTTGATTATTCTGGTTTCCCGAAAAAAAAACTTTCTCGTTCATAATCTTCCATAGCTCTTCACGATCAATAGTATCGTATGTGGCCTTGAAGTCGATGAATAGGTGGTGTGTAGAGACTTGATATTACGCGATACTTTTAAAGGATCTGCCGCAATGTAAAGTTTTGGTCAGTTGTCGATCGCCCGTTCACGGAACCGGCTTGATAACTTCCTACAAATCTGCTTGTTGGCGGCGATAGACGACGGAAGATAATCTGGGACAGCACTTTGTAGGCCGCGTTGAAAATAGTGATCGATCGATAGTTCTCACATTCTATTTCGTTACCCTTTTAGAATATTGGGCATATAGCTCCCTCTTTCCACTCCTCCGGTAGCTGTTCTGTATCCCAGATCCCAACCTATCAGTCGATGCAGACAACTTCGCCAACCTATCCAGGGCCATTTTCATAAGTTCCGCTCCGATGCCGCCCTTCCCAGTTGACTTGTTATTCTTGAGATGTTTCATGGCATCCTTAACATCATTTATCGTGGGAGTTGGCACGTCACCCTCATCCAGCATACCGATGAAGCCATTGCTCCTACTATCTTGGTATTCCACCTCTGCGCCATTCAAGTGTTCATCGTAGTGCTGCTTCCACCTTTCAATCATCTCACGTTCATCCGTCAAGATACTTCCATCTTTATCTCGACACATTTCGGCTCGAAGCCTTTACGGGATGCGTTGAGCTTCTTGTAGAAAATACGGGATGCGTTAAGCTTCTTGTGGAATATCTTGAGAACTGGTGGAGCTGAGCTGCAAGCCGGCGGGTCATAGGTTGTGTGGGTTACCCTAGCATTGGGAGGGGGGGAGCTTGCTGGATTCTGTTGAGTTTCTTCCAAATATCCGAAAGCATCCCTGTTAAAGCGAATTACCCCGCTATATGGGAAAAAGTTCCAGGGCTTCACCAACCTGAGCGTCTGTTCCCCATGTAAGAAGCGGCCGATCATCGTCCTCGTGCCAACACGGGACTCTAAACAGAGCTGTGGTCGTTCGGCAACAGGGGGTTGGTGCAGGCTCTACAAGCCAGCCGCAAAAAAAAGTAATGGAAGCACAAGATGTAAATACGGACCGCAACAATCGAAATAGACACAGGCAACGAAAAGGACAAACGATTGAAACTCGGAACATGGAACTGAAGGTCCCTCAATTTCTCGGGAAGAACCCGTAATCTTTCCGACTTACTGAGGGTCCGCAAGTTCGACATTGTAGCGCTGCAGCCGGTTTGGTGGAAAGAATCAACGGTACAAACATAGGACCAGAGCTGATGGGTGAAATGCAAAAGCCCTCGATTTTTGGTGGCCAATCGACAACAGAATGTAAAAGTTGAGAATTAAAGGCCGTTTCTTCAATGTCAGCATAATCAACGTGCACAGTCCTAACCTAGGGAGTGACGTTGACGACAAGGACGCTTTTTACGCGCAGCTTGAACGAGAATACAACGTCATCGGAGATATCAATGCGATCTGTGCGATCAATGATCTTAGGTCGGCCAGGAGGAGGAATTCAGATCGGTTATAGGGTAGTTCAGCGCCCACCAGCTTACGAACGAAAACCGGCCTCAGACTCATCGATTACGCCGCCTCCAAGAACATGACCATACGTAGTACCTACTTTCAGCATAGCCTCCCATATCGGTACACCTGGAGATCACCACAACAGACCGAATCACAAATCGACCACGTTTTGATTGATGGAAGACACTGCTCGGCCTTGAAGCAGCGTTGCCGGGAGAGGGAGAACTAATCGAAGCTTCTCTTCAGGACCGCTGGGGTACCGCCAAGCAGCCATCAACAACGCAGCGGAAGGCGATGTCAGTAGGCAACTTGTCAAAATGTGGAGCGATACAGACAGAAACGAAGACAACAAACTCATCTCTTCCGGTAGAAGAAGCGTCACCTGGAGAATAGAGTGCGATGAAATGGTGCAGCTGTATCGTTCTAGATTCGTGGTTTCAACATATTTTTCGATGCAGACATTTATCAAAGGGGTATAGCTATTGCAATATGAGATCTTCTTCGAATTACCCTCGTTGAAAGAAGGTTGGATTGCCTAATCATATCAGGTCGAGTAAATGGAGTTACGTTCATAACATCTACGCTCCCTCCGGTGCTTTGCAATTCGACTGTCATTCATTATCTACAGCATACGACAAATCAATTGGATCGTGTTCGTATCTAAAACTGCGAGAAATAGGTTAAGGGCAGTACACTTTGCTTCCATCTCCTTCAAGGTCCACAAGACTTACATACTATAGTTCGCATAACTCTATCGCTCTAAAACTATTCCACATAAAGCTTGCTTCAGATAGAATTGGAAAAAAACAATTGCCTGTATTTCAGTTATTTATTATTGAATTCAAGATCTTTTTTATACAAATGTAGCGTTCTCTTCATACTTTTAAGAAAAATACGGATAAAAATATTCGTCACGGTTTCAAAGGAATTCTCGAATTTTTCCTGTAACACGGCTCATTAGGCGGCGCACACCTTCTTCGTCCATCGTTTTAGCTATCTTATTCCACCAGGTCTTCATCTGATTGATGTCTTTGACAACCTTTCCCTTTGCCTTGAGTCTCCTCTTCATGATTGCCCAGTATTTCTCAATAGGGCGGAACTGGGGGCAGTTGGGTGGGTTAAGGTTTTCGGAACAACCTGACCCCTTTCTCTGCATATCATTTCTTGAACGACTTTGCTGTAATGACAGCTTGCCAAATCTGGCCAAAACATTACGGGATGGTCGTGGGATCGAATGAACGGTAAAATTCATTTTTTGGAGACACTCTTTTGGTATAGTTCCGACGTCATTGTCTTATTTGTAACGAAAACTTTCGTTTTTTGCCACAGCTGCAAATGCCCTGCCAAATCATGAATTTTAGTGCAAATTTGTCGGCAAAACAAATTTAAATTTGGCTGGAACATCCTCCGAGCCGTTGCCAAGTAAAATTTTTGACCTGGGATTTGCCCGGAAGTCAGCCTTCGACATAGGTTTCATCGTCCATCAGAAGACACCCGTCGAACTTGGTCAGCACCTGGTCGTATAGCTTCCGAGCACGGATTTTGGCCACACTATTCTGTTTTATGGTCCGATTTGGCTGTTTGCTAGCTCGATACGACTTGATTCCTTCCCGGAGTCGAGTTCTCCTCACGGTTCTATGGGCAGCACCGAATTTTCTGGCCAAATCACGGTCCGACAGATTGGGATTCCTCTTATTCGTCTTCAAAATCTTACCACGCAGTTTCCGGTCGACAGTTCCACTCCGACGATTGGTTTGAGGCTTCCGAATCGTCGTCAATGTTTCCTTATGCCGTTTGATAACGCGCCATACGGTATTTCTGGGCAATTTCAGCTGTTTAGCTAGCCTAGATGCAGACCACAATGGATTTTCCAAATAACTGTGCACAATTTTTTCCCTTCTTTCGGCTTCCATGTTGATTGTTTACAAAGTATAGTCGATCGTATGTTGTTGTACAGTGCGGAATGTCAAAAATACATACGTGAAGCTGACAAAATTCCCGACACGTGGGCGCCAAGAACTTCCAAATCCGTCCACCAGGAGCGCCACATTATAAGCAAAAGTTTGTTCCAATTCTAAATGAAGCAAGCCTTACAAACTAGGTCAGATCGTGTTAAAACGAATTCTAGCCGAAAACGAATTCTAGCCGTCCTCAAAAACGAATTCTAGCCGAAAATCACCTGGATCTGATGGATTACCAAAGGAATTCTTTTCAGAAAACCTGGAGAGTTATCAGTTACGAGCTGATCCTTATCAGTAAGGATGCTGTGGCTAGTCAAGACAATTAAAGATTGGACTCGGAAAAAATGCGACACTTTGTTTTGGGTGTAGCTTTTTATCGCGTGAGTAAAAATTAATCAAATTGTGAGTAATAGTTGAGTTTAGACTGTTATGTTTATGTATGCAAAAATTTTATCGCGATCTGTCAAGTAGTTTTCGAGATGTATTCGAAAAAGAAGAGCTACGCCAGCAAATCTCGGGCGCGGTGATCGATAATCCTGGTCTGTCGCACAGATGGATCGGCAAAAGGCTTGGAAACCACCATTCCACCGTGTCCCGCGTTGTTAAGATGTTCCAGGAGACGAAGACCATCGAGCGGCCGAAAACCGAAAACGGAATACCCAGAGAAGGCGCGGAAGATAAGGCAGTACTTTACGAATAACCCGAACCTTTCCACCCGAGACGTGGCCAAAAAGGTCAATTCGTCGAAGTGGTTCGTCCAACAGACCATGAAGCGGGCTGGACTAGATGTTTTTAAGGTCAGGAAGGCGCCAAACCGGACTGACAAGCAAAACACGGTGGCCAAATTGCGTGCGCTGTAAGCTGTACCGTGTAAGCTGGCAAGCTGTACCGTGAGTGGCTGGTCAAGCCAGGCTGCTTCGTCATGGACGACGAGACATATATTAAGGCGGACACCAAACAAATCCCCGGCCTCGAGTTTTTTTGTCGGTACGTCCTGCATGGAAGTTCTGGGGAAAGTTCCGAAAGAGAAAGATGGACGAATTCGCGAAGAAGTACCTGTTTTGGCAGGCGATCTGCGAGTGCGGACGGTACAGCAAGCCGTTCGTTACAACCGGCACCATAAACGGGCAGATTTATCGAGAAGAATGCTTGCAGAAGCGCTTGCTTCCCTTCCTCCGCTCTCACCGTGGTCCCACGCTGTTCTTGACGGATCTCGCTTCGTGCCATTACGCCAAGCCTGTAATGGATTGGTACGAAGCGAAGGGCGTTAATGTGGTCCTGAAGGAGGCGAACCCGCCAAATACACTCAGAACTTCGTCCGATCGAAAAGTTTTGGGCGATAATGAAGAAGAAGTTGAAGAAAAGCGGAAAACATTCAAAACCGATGAAGCTTTGAAGAAAAACTGGGAGAAATTGTGTAAGGAAGATGGACAAAGCCTCGCCCAAAATCTCATGAGCAGTGTTAAGAGAAATGTACGAGCATTCAGCTTGGGGAGGAAATTCAATAAATCAATTAAGCCAAAACATAGCTAATATATAGTTAATTAATCTCTGAAAATTTTAGAAGTATCCGAATTTTTGGTGATCATTTTTGTGTGTCTAATTTTTTCCGAGTCCAGTCTTTATTTTTCCTCAACTTTTTTTACCATGAGTCTCTAGCCAATATAAACTTATAACCTCTCCGATGCCTGTGCCCAGCAAGCATCACTTTTCGAAACACAAATCAATTTGCTCGAGAACCGATTCCAAGTGGAAGTCACACATTTGTTGCTTTTGATGACATTTCATTTTCTTCGTCTGCTCACAGCCTAGCCTCGTATTACAAACGATATTACACATTATTTGCTGTGTCTGCATCACAGGAAGCCCATTCTCGCTCACCGCTGTCTCGCTTCCATTATTATACAACATATCTCTGCTCTTCCTGACGCTTCAGCCTTCCTCTTCCTCTCGTTTCGAATTGTTACAACATCAAAATGGACTTGTAACGGCCTTATCTCGTAGGCGTCTCATCAAAAGATACTTTTTACGATGGAAACATTTCTGCTGGCCCTAGCCAACACTCAATCAAACCGATCAACCGGCCCTTCACATATCAAACCTCCTATTGTGGTGGTTAAGCCTACAGCGCTGGCACCGTTTTAGATCCCCGATTTTTTGCCTATTGTCGATGGATGATGTTGTTCGCCCACACGACACTTGTCAGTTTGCAGCAGCATGAGCAGATAACAACAACAACAACAACAACAACACGCCAACAAGCATATTTTGCAAGCGTGGTGGCCTAGCTTTCCGTTGGCTGTGGCTTTACTGCGGATGCTGGGAAATGCGCGTCTCCGTGACCCGGTCGCCGTCGTTTTGTCGAGGTTGCGCGAGTTGCGATGTGGTGTGACTTGACAAGAATTACTAATCGATTTCTGATTCTTGTGGCTGCTCTGAGTGCGGTTAGCGTATCTAGATGGTTTTTCAATTTGATCGTCTTACGCTGTCGGTGGTGAACGGTACCGACGCCGGACGGCAGCTGATTCTGCGATAGGCTTTCGGATAGCGCCACTAAGCCTCGATAGACAACCAACGTGGTACATTCGATGCAGGGCAAACACATTCATTGATGTCGGAACCGCTGTTTTTTTTTGTTCCGTGTAGTGCAAATCCGATAGGCAAAGTTGCTGTCGTCGATGCTGTGGGCGAAGAAATCAACCAGGTTTCAGCATCATTCTGCATACGCAGTTTCAGTATGGATTTATCTCGGTGAAGAGGAATATCCGCAGCAGCGGTTGATCCTTATCCAAATAAACAGCTTGGTATGTGTGTTTACTCGTCAATTGTTGCGGTTAAAGCAGGACAGATGCATAGGGCGTCGAGCTTTTTGTGTGATTATTGATTTCGCATTTGTTTCTTGCTATCTTCAAATTGGGTTTATTATGTTTAGTTCAAGTAAATCGTGGGGAATAGGTATAGCACATAAGGTTGTACCATTTCCGGCAAATGCATGATTGGGTATTTTATTGGCCGAAAGTGGTTTGAAGGGGGAGACTTCTATTAGGGTGGCTAGGGTGTTCGTTATGATTTGGCTTCTGCCTAGTGCCTTGAGGTATGCTTCACGCTTTTATAACTGGCATTTATGGCAATAAAATATAGAAACAAGTTATATATGTATGTTATAAGATCTCAAAATTGTAGAAATGTTTGCAATTGCAAATTTTCGGTTAACCGTATGTGGAGCCCTTTTAGCCAGTGCTGCTATACATCAGCGAAAACATTCGCGAAAACTAGATTTCCAATTCCACATAGTCAGTAGAAAATGTAAAATATTAAACAAAACAACGGTCGAGATTTTCGGTGCCTTTTTTCGTCGGCAATAAAGGGTGTTTCGATCAAAAGTTGGTCGACTTAAACTTGATGCATTTACTTTCATCGTGCATTAAAAAATTTTGCACACCCTCATTTTGAAGATGTGTCCGTGTAGCATCATTCTCTATTTTGATTCTGAGATTAGCACTTCAGTTATAAAAATGTCGTCGAAGGAAGAGAAGCAACGCATCAAAATTTTGCACGTGCATGGCGAAAATCCAAACTACTCTCAAGTCAAGTTGGCGAAATTCTGGAGTTTGGCTAAATCAACTGTTACCAACGTATTAAAAGTGTTCGGTGAACGTTTGTCGACAGCCAGGAAAGCTGAATCGGGGGGAACCCCAGCTCCTTCGTCCGAGATGTCGCAAAGAAGCTGGGAACCCTGGATAGAACTAAAAAACCGTGGATAGAGCTAAAAAACGAGCTAGACTGTCGACTTACAAGAAAGTGGTGACTCCAAATCGCGACGATAAACAAAACATGTCGGCCAAAGCGACGACAAACAAAACATGTCGCGAAAGTTGTACAACGCAGATTTTAAACAGCTTCCTGAACAGGAATTTTATACGGCAACCGGACGGAGAAAGGTGGCAGATATTTTCAAGCACATTAAACTGTCAAAGTTAGCGAAGAAATATCTGCTGTGGCAGGCTTGAAGAGCAACCTTTTCATTGCGACCGGAACCGTCAACAAGGAAATTTATCTGAGCGAGTGCCTACAAAAACGTCTACTGTCTTTCCTGAAGCGACAGAATTGTTCCGTTCTATTTTGGCCGGATTTGGCATCTTGCCATTACGGGAAAAGGCCATGGAGTGGTCTGCTGCCAACAACGTTCAAATGGTGCCCAATGACAAGCAACAATCCTAACACGCCAGAGCTCCGCCCAATCGAACAATATTGGGCCATCGTCAAGCGGAACCTTAAGAAGACTCAAAAACTGTTGTGAGCGAAAAACAGTTCAAGGCAAACTGGCGTTCTGCGGCGAATAAAGTGGATAAGCAAACTTTACAAAATCTTATGGCAGGTGTTAAACGAAAGACTCAGCAATTCGCATTCGGCAAAAAGAAAGCTTAGCTGAATATTTCTCCTTTATTCTGTATTAACTGAACTTGAAAAGTAAAGAGAATTTGACTTATTAATAAAAACTCTGATTGACTCATACACATTACTGTTTGACCAAATTTTGATCGGAACACCCTTTGAATATGGTTCGTTCAGCTAATAATTTGCGTTCTGTTTAATATTCTTATTATCATAGAAGTTTCATTTAACTTGACAATAAATGTACTCAATTGAAAAAAGTTACTGAAAATTTATATCATTTGCTTTGACAATGACTCTAAGCTCAAGTGAATGACCAAAGTTTAATAGTCGTTTTGGCGGTCAAGATTAAGCACCTTTTAGCACAATTTTAACGTTTTAAAGAAGTGTTTGTATTTTAGTTGCATAAGTTTACAAAAATATCATAGCTTTACACGCAAAAGGGAAATCCTGGAAATAATTAGAATTTTAAAATAACTGAAAAACAATCGAAGGTTAGATTGAAATTCAGCTATATACATAGAAAGTTTCCATAATGAGTCGCAACAAGCCGTGCTTTGAAAATGACGTGTTTTGCTTTTACTGCGTTAGTGAAAGTAAAAATGAAAAAAATTTTTTTCATTCAGTTAGAATATCAGTGACAAAACCTCTTATAGTGTGCTATGGATCAGTGTTTCTTGAGATGGAATGTGCGTCGGTAGTTTTTTCCCATATTTTGTTTTTAGTGCCCTCACTCCCGCATCCGGACGCGTTTTCCAGCATTAGATAAGAATTCATAATCCCTGGAATTTTTCGAAGGTGATTATCATACACAGCTTGAATGAAACATGCCATTTTCTGCGTTATCTAATGCACATATATGGAATGCTAGATTTGGTATCAATTCGTGGGATAATTCATGTCAATTCAAGGCATATGTCACCTAATCAGGTATGTTGCATGAAAGATTATAAACAATTTCGATGTATACGCTTTTTTGCTTGTAATTGAACGACATCTGTTATTTTTTCTTTTTCTTTTCAGTCTATCGTCTGTTAACCAACACGTTAATTTTTACATGTTCGAAAAACGTTATTTAAAATATTAAAAAAAAATGATCCTCTTTCTCTTATGTCTTCAAAATTATGAGCCCAGGATCACAAGTGTGGGTGGTTTACTTCAGCAGAATTCGAAAATACGTGAAAACATCAAGTTTGCGAACCGATTCCAACCAACAGTAACGATGCTGTTGG
>JASCZW010008660.1:0-48465 GCA_034211315.2 Aedes japonicus | reverse complement strand
ATATTATATAAGAAAAAACGATCAAATTACCATTGATCCCACATCTTATGACAAATGACTTTATGCCAAACGATCAGTATGCCATATGGGGTAGCCTCCAAATTACTTTGTTCTAATAGTGTTATAATTAATTAAAACGGAACTAACCAGAAATAAGGCAACCCACTGAAAAACTGTTCATAAATGTGATATAAATAGATTCGACGAACAGCTTTCGACAGAATTTTCCAACACCCTCTCATCGAAAGCTAATCGACGCAAAAGTATCAAAACAAAGAGAAACTGCCAGCAAACAATGTTGCCAGCCATATTTAATATAAATAAAAACATATTAATGTCATTCATCAACCCGGTCATTCGCCGCTGTTTTTCCGAATTCTCGGCAATGGCACCTATCAAAGCAGCATTGATTGACTTGAGTGGCACTCTGCACATAGACAACCAACCCACGGAAGGTGCCATCGAAGCTCTGCAAAGGTTTACCGGAGCTATCTCGAATTCCATCATGCAATTGACAATTCCGAATTTGCTATTTCAGGCTACGAGAGCTGGGTGTTTCGATCAAATTCGTCACAAATACAAACCAAGGAGAGTGTTACATCGCTGTATGCTCGGCTGGTCAAAATTAGATTCAACTGGAGCAGAATGAAATTTACAGCAGCTCTTCACAGCAGCATCGCACTACGTACAGAACAATGATCTCAATCCGTACTACATCGTGACGGACGATGCTCGGAAGGATTTCCCGGTAAATGACACTAACAGAGACTACGATGACCGTCGTGATTGGCTTAGCTCCCGAGCGCTTTTCCTACGACTATATCAACGAGGCTTTCAGAATACCGCATCAATAGCAAGGGAGCGGCCCGCTTAGTTGCCATTCACGAGGGTAAATTTTACAAAACTCACCAAGGAATTTCATTGGGTCCTGGCTGCTTCGTGAAAGGCCTGGAATATAGTACTGGAGTGAAAAGCGTTTGTATTGGAAAGCCCAATGAATATTTTTTTAGATCCGCCTTGTCGGCCGGCTTCAATCCGGAAGAGTGCGTTATGATTGGGGATGTAAGTAGAACAATTGAAATGTAACGATTTTTTCGATTATTGATAAAAAATACCCACAGGATCCAAACGACGACTGTCTCGGAGCCATGGCAATAGGAATGAAGGGTTATCTTGTGGAAACGGGAAAGTTCCAGCCGGAGCTATACAAACCGAATACTCTCCCCAAAAGTTAGTGGTATCTTCAAGAATTTCAGTGCCGTTGTTGATCACATTAGCGAAATTGTTAACGAATAGATAGTATCTCCACCAAAAGGATTTTCTTCAAATTCTAACAAGTCTACAAATTCCGAATTACGATTACATTAAAGATGTATTCTATAGATCATCTATGGAACTTAGCTCAAAGATAAATTTAAAACCCCACTCGACAAGTACCAAGAGGAGTCAAAAATTCATATAAAATAAAACGAAAAACGTACCTAGCTTGACTATAAATAGCCATCGCGAGTTCTTTTTTACGTTTTCTTGATCTGCTTCACCGGAATGGTTCGTTTCTGCGGGGTCCACTTGAGATACGCCGAGTCTATCATAAGCTTCGGCTTTTTGAACCGTGGCAATTGTAAATGTTCTTGGACTGCTTTTCCGTCACGCAAATTACATGTTGTCCTTTCCAATATTTCACCATCTTCATAGACTGCAGTGTGTAGATGATGTCATCCTGTGTGATCCCGGACAGCTCGCTAAGTTCTTGATTGTCGTGGTACGGTAATCTTTCATCAGCTCTAGCAAAGTGTAGGCCCAAAAGCTTCGATAGCTCAATCGACCCAAATCTGAGAGAGGCTTCTCTGGGCTTCCGACAATGCCTTCTCGGCGCGAAAGCTCATAACTGAAAGCAATCAGCAACTTCCCATATCCTTTTCGCTGGTAGGGCGGTAGAATCAAAAATGCATGCTACGTTGTTTCCCTCTGGAGATTCCTTTTCCTTGGAGAAGTACCCAACAATATGCTGCCCATCCTTGTCAATCTCACACAGCACGTAGAAGAAGTAATGGATCAACGTCGTAATACAGAGTTTTGTGATCCAGGAACAGTTTGGCCATTAGGCACAGGGTCTGGCAACAAAAGCGATGATCCTTTCCATCAATTTCAAAAATGGAAACAGTACCCTTGCGATAGATTTCATTTCCTGGCGGTTGACGTCTAGTGCAAGTCGTTTTGTGATGCTGCAGTGTTTTCGACAAGCGCATATATCTCAGACAATATTCACAAACGTATAGCGTTCCCACCTTACCGTACTCCCTCTGGGTGAGGAGAAAAGTACCACGTATCAATCTCAAATTTTCCAAATCTCAACTTGTCAATGTACTTAACTTTGGTGATCGCCTCATGCTCTTTTCCAAGAGCCGCTGTCGTGGGATCCATATCGGCGTACGTTTTCTGAACATGATTAATTTCATCGTGACGCCTTTTCTGATTTCGAGTTATCTTCCGATCCGGGATCACCATCAGTCATATCAACATCTCCGCTGGGCTTTCCAACTTTAGGCGAATCCTTCACATTCCCAGAAGTATTTATCAAAGGACTTTTTCCATTATAATCTTGCGCGATGGGAGCACAAAAGTCCAATTGATGTTCTTATCCGTCCCCGTCACAGCACTGGAAATACGATCTCTACTAACCCACTGGTCCAATCTGCGGTTCAACCCTTCATAGTGAATGTAAAATTCCAACTGTTTCCGGATCGCAAGGATTCTGACGGCTTTGTATCAAATGAGCCGAGTGCCAGAGCCGTCTTGCCGCTGTACCATGTATTCTGCTCCGATTACCAATTTATCTTCGCCATCTTCACCTTTTCCACCCTGAAAGGCGAACATAAATACAATACAATACACGGAAAACGGCATCCAAACAATACAGTTGCTGTTAGTCTATATTTACCTCAATAGAAGCCGAAGACGCCTCCTTTGCATTTGATGATGACGACGAAGATGACGAAGACGACGCCGATCCGGCTTTCAGGTTTTGCTTGGCCGGATCGTTTTCGACCTCCTTTTCCAATTGTTCGCTCACTTTGGTCGGTTTTGAAGCGACCATTTCCGACGATTTCATTAGGAATCAAATCAGTTCGGCCTAAATTTCACCACTTTTTCGTATTTTTCAAACACTGCTGAAAAAATGGACGATTTTGCGTGTTTGTTTGCGAGGTTAGTTTTCTTCTTTTTCGGCGAATTGCCGATACCTGATTGACAGCAGAGCTGCCAAATAAACAGTCGACATTTGCAAAGAAGTCGGGTTCAAATAGGTCTGTGCTAATCAACCAAGATTGCATACACGCTAAGACAAGAAAACCAAAAATTCGGCATAAAATACTGAAAATCGTACAAAAGTGCACATACTGAAATTATCGGTAAACATGGATTACCGAAATTTCGGTATTGCAGGAAAACCGGGAAAAACATTAATATTTACTTATTTTTGTACGGTAATCTTTACCGAAAATGCTAGCAACTCAATGAGAGCATTTTTAACCAAATTTAGGTAAAATATAACGATAAATCTGTAAATCCACTTTACTGAAGAACTAAGCAAAATCAAACGTTTTGTTTTGGTAAATTATACCGATACTTTAGGTTTTGCTACCAAAACCTAATTTTCGGTAAAATTGAAACCGTATTTTCGGTAATCTGATCTTACACCCCGTTCGCACTACAACTTATATTAAGTGATATAGAGTATCTTGATATCGACATTTATTCATCAAATTTTCACTGGAAATAACGTGCATGGCATTTGTTATCAAGATACTCTATATCACGTAATATAGGTTGTAGTGCGAACGGGGTGTTAGCGTGTACACCGAAAATAACACATAGACACAGTACAAAATAAAATAGAGATCTTAAGCTTGTAGTACACTGTTTGTCCAATAGCCAAATATTTGTCATTGGCAGATAGGCATCTGACAAACATCTATGATATCTGTCAGCTGTCTAGCTGCCTATGCCAAATATTTGGCTATTGGACAAACAGTGTACTACAAGCTTTATGTCTTGTTCAGACTACAGAGTTATAACATTTTATAACGGTTGTCAAATAATTTCAACGAGAAATTCGTAATCAAGATGGGTTTATGAGACTGCTCAGTCTGACCAGTGTTTTATCGTACGTTCACACTATGCTCTATAATACGAGTACGTTCACACTATGCTCTATAGCGAGTTGATATCGATATCAAGTGGAAATGCTCACACTACATTGACTTGATGAAGTTTGACGTTTGGACAAAATTTGTCATTCAATGACGATGAACAAACCCGGAAAAATTACGTAAACTGATCTTTATTTCTTCTTCTACTGACAAATTTTCTAATTTTGTAAGAAATAAAGTTTATAAACACCATTTGATTCTGTAATTCGTTTTAATATATTTCAGTTTCACGAGAGCTTGATTTGGAATAATTCAATTAGCTGCAATATATGTCGCCACTGTGTTCAACAGTAGCAATCATCGAGATTAAATCTTAATATTGGGGGTGACCCCGGCGTATTGGTTAACATCCATACCTCTCACGCCTAGGTCACGAGTTCGAAAATGCCCAAAAGTGGTGTTTGACTAAATACGACGGGAGATGAACCAGCCCGAGGCTGAAAATCTCGATAATCAAGACAAAAAAAAAAATCTTAATACCTTTGTTATAACCCGCACCTTCTAATACGTGCTCTGATTTACGCTTTTTAAATCAGAAAAATAAAATACAACGTTAATAACATCGACATCTAATTCATTCTTACCTCGATGTCAATTAGCCTATGAAAACCGAAATGCATGAGGAATACATTTGGTTGAATAACCTTTTACTTTGGTTTTAACACAATCTCGATAGTATTTGATCGATAAAAAAAATTAAAAATTGTATCTCCAAAATGAACCAATGTATGATGAAAATTATGTGAACGTCTTTTGATCTGACAAAAAAATCTGCCGGATGTCTACTTGGGTGCAAAACTCGCAATATGGATGAAGAATAATAAATTCGCTGCAATTCTATGTAGGGTAAAGGGATGTAATGTTAGCCTTGCTCCTTCATTCAGCCTATGTACCAAATATGTCATTATTTCAGCAATAAAGAACAAATTAAAGTTGCTATCAAGATGACCGATTTCGAGTTCTCTTTCTGCTTTCGATTGGTACGGTTGAGTTTTGTTTATTTGTGCGATAGCCTTCTACTCTTCGGCATTGTAATCAATTTGCATTGTTCTTTCATCATCAACCCGGTCGCTTTTGTTATAGCAGCAATGTGCGAGTTGAAAAATACTGTGCGATTTACCTTCGGCAGTGGAGCGGATAAACCAACCTTAGGCGAAGTGGCAAATTTCGTCAAAGGCTTGGATGCGGAGCTTGATGAAATTGAAGCTGCATATAGGATAGCAGATGAAAAGTCCCTTCTCGTCAAGTTCAAGTCTGAGCGGTCGATGTTGCACGCGCTGACCGCCAACTCTGACGAGCTGGTATTCCATTATGGGAATGGAAAAAAGGTTAAAGTACACATGTCGCATGCCCAGGATCACATCTGCTATGTGCGAATATACGATCTCCCACCGGAGGTTCCCGACCAGGAGATCGTTACGGTGTTGTCAAAATATGGACACGTGAAACGCATCGTGCGGGAGAAGTTTCCGGCGGAGCTGGGCATTCGCGCCTACACTGGTGTGCGTGGCGCGTACATGGACGTGAAGCAGGAAATCCCGTCATCGCTGCACTTCGCCAATCGGAAGGGTAACATGTATTACGAAGGCAACAAGGATAAATGCTTCATCTGCAAAGAAGTGGGACATCTGATGGCTTCTTGTCCCAAGCGGAAGGTTAAGAGTCAGCCGAAAGTCCGTCGGCAAGAAAATGAACAGAACGGTAAATGGAAGAAAACGTACGGATCTGTAGTAACCGGAGACACAGCCAACTTAGGATCAGAAGCTGAAAGTGAAAGCGAATTGGAAACGCTAGAGGAGCTGGAAGACAAAATGGAGGAATCTGTCATGATACCGGTGGATACCGAAATCAGTAACGCTGAACCGAAGGATATGGATACCCGCGATCGCGCGTTGTTACAGTTTGCTGCATTCATGTCAACAGGGATCAGTAAACAAAAAGAGATGGCTAGAATAGCAAAAGAACAAGAAGAAGGTGCCATAAAGTCGCCCCCAAGCAAGAAGAAGAACTCTAGTTTGTTTAAGAAATAGTTTTTTTTTGTGTAACCCACAAACATTGCCTATGGCTCCGTAAAGCTAACGCGATTGAGCCGTACAAATAAACAAACTGGTCAAAAAAAAAAAGATGGCCGATTTAATTCGAAGCAATTCTGACATAATAAATCAATTTATAGTAGTTCGCTTCCGTTTACTTTATAATTTGCTCAACTTTAGACATCATGTTTTCACTGGTTAAAGTGAACAGAATATCACCATGATCTTCACCATCTAAATTTGGCCAAATTGAACCGATAAACCGAATAATGTAGCGAACAATGATTTAACAAGAAAGCCGTGAGACATATTTGTTTTCTTTATTCTCAACTGTGGCCTGTTGTCTGGATAACTTAGTAAAAATATTGTAATTGGTAAAATTTTCAATGGAAATGAATGAGTTTCGGTTGAGTATTTTTCAAATAGCTAATCTAAATACAATACAAAGGAATAAAACCTGTGCAGAGTGAATTATTAGGTTTTCATTATCGAAGGGTCACCAAATCACATATGAAAATCTCTTAAGTGTTTCAAAGCAGTTTTAGTTAAGTTTGTTTTCTGAAATTTTATGTTGGGTAAACCAAATACAGCTGGCAATGTCTTCAATCATTTTTTTTCTTTCTTTATTATAGTGCCTTTCAGCCTTTGGCGGGTTCTGCACTTTAAAGGGTGATACGGTCAAAATTTGGTCAAGGGAAAACGCGTGTAAATCGGTGAAATTGTTTATTTAAAAAATCAAATTAAATTTCTTTTTCAAGTTCAATTAGTATAAAATTCAGGAAAAATATTCAGTTAGGCTTCCGCTTTTCCAAATCCGAATTGCCGGGCCTTACGCTTGACCCCTGCCATCAAATTTTGTACAGCCACCTTGTCCACCTTCTTCGCCGCAGAAAGCCAGTTTGCCTTGAACTGCTGCTCGTCTTTAGCAGTTTTTTTGGTCTTCTTTAGGTTCCGCTTGACAATAGCCCAGTATTTCTCAATTGGGCGGAGCTCTGGCGTGTTGGGAGGGTTCTTGTCGCCTGGGAACCACCTGCACGTTGTTGGCGGCGTACCACTCCATGGCCTTTTTACCGTAATGGCAAGATGCAAATCCGGCCAAAACAGTACGGAACAACCGTGTTTCTTCAGGAAAGGCAGCAGACGTTTATTCAAACACTCTTTCACGTAAATTTCTTAGTTGACAGTCCGGAAGCTATGAAAATGCTGCTTTCAAGCCACAGGTACAGATGGCTTGCCAAACCAGATATTTCTTTGCCGAACTTTGACAGTTTCGTGTGGCTTGAAAATATCTGCTACCTTTCCCCTTCCTTTTGCCGTATAAAACTCCTGTCCCGGAAGCTGCTTGTAGTCGGCTTTGACGTAGGTTTCGTCGTCCATTACCACGCAGTCAAACTTCACGTCAGCATCGTCGTGTACAGCCTCCGGGATCGCGCTTTGGCCGTCGTATTTTGTTTATCATCGCGATTTGGAGTCACTCCCTTCTTGTAAGTCGATAGTCCGGCTCGTTTTTTGGCTCGATGCACGGTTGTAGACGATACACCCAGCTTATTTGCGGCATCTCGGAGAGATAGGTTAGGGTTTCGCTTGAAACTACCGGCAACTCTCTTTGTCGTCTCAGCGGCTTCCGGTTTTCGATTTCCCCCGATCCAGACTTCCTGGCTGTCGACAAACGTTCCTCAAACACTTTAATTACATTTGTAACGGTTGATTTGGCAACTTTTAGCGATTTTGCCAACTTTGCGTGCGAGTAGCTCGGATTTTCGCGATGCGCGAGCAAGAATTTTGATACGCTGCTCTTCTTGCTTGGACGGCATTTTGACAACTGAAGAGTGAATTCCAAAATCAAAATAGGAGCAGCATTCTACACACACACCTTCAAAAATGAGGGGTGTTCAGGTTTTTTAAATGCAAAATTGAAAGAAATACGTCAAGTTGATATTGACCAAATTTTGACCGTATCGCCCTTTACTTGCCTTCAATCATAAAATCAGGTGAAAAAACCATCAATAGACCCAATATGATGCTTATAGACCTATATTACATCCATGCCCCTTGAAAGTGGCTGGCTTTATAAAATGAGTTGTATAGCTTTTCATGATACATACTACCAAACATCTTTTTAAACGTGTTTAAGGAAGTTTAAAACTAGCTAAATATCGCTCACAGCTAAAATACTTTATGAGTTATAATAAAACATATTATCGATCGTTGCATATTAGGCTGAGTTAAGGGACACATACCCTATTAGCATAAACCAATTGATTTTAAATTTCCAGCTCGATGGTGGAATGGACGAATCCGAATTGAAAAATATACGACGACCATTTTAAAATGCTCTTAAACAATTCAAATGAAATAATGCTAAATAAAAGCAATTTATTGAATCATAGACGAAATATCCAAAATTACTCAATAAAGACATTTTCAGCAAAATAAAAATGAAATATAAATAATGCCCCAATTGAGGAATCCAACTTGAAAAAATAAGAACAACCCGAGTGGTGATAAATCTGACAGCTCCCATGTTAAAGTATAGGACGAAACTTTTAAAATGCTTCTGGAAATTTCAAATGAAATTCTAATTAAAAGCGGTTTGTTGTATGATGTAAGAAAAATCCAGCACAATGTCATGTTAATGTCAATGCGGGGGGTGCGACACATCTAAATCCAGATTCAAGATGATCCCACGCTAGTGAATCAATATTTAAAAATCTAGTTTCAGCTTGTGAATCTTAATCCATCAACTTGCATCGTGCTGTATCTTTTTGCAGTAAATCTTTAAAATCTTCATCAAAATCTTTAAAATCTTCTTTCTATCTACTAAGCGTGCGCACATCGCACAAAAGCAAAACAAAAAAAAATCCTGCATCTGAGATAGAGTCACGCTCCCTGTGTCAATGTCATAAGCAATTCTGTGAAATGCAATGTAGTGCAACGCAGTTCTGTGAAATGAGGCATTTTGCAAATGTTACAATATTGAGGTTCTTTTGTGAAATAGGACATTTCAACAAATGTGATTCCGCAAAATGTGTTTCCGTGCAATGTCTTCAATCTTTTTTTTTGTGAATAAAATATTTAATATATAATTATGAACATATAGATATCGATTGAACTTGAATCAATTTAAAATTTCAGTATACATGAAGTTAGATAGTAATATTCAATGCAAACTCGTTCAATATTCCAAATCAATTAGAAAATTTTGCAATACCTCGGATTTTGCATTTTTTGGCATGGTAAAGGCCTATTTCATGTTAACTACGGGTTAATGTAAGCTGAGTTTTTCAGTCGCTTATACAATGTGACAAATCCTGGTCGTGATTTGTGGGAAAATGGAGGGCCAAATATTCGTCCAGAATCAATCGTCTTTTATACAGACGTTTCAAGATTGGACAATCTTGTTGGAGTAGGGGTAAATGATCCAGAAGTAGATGTCTTAATATCTATGGGTAAATGGCCAACCGTGTTTCAAGCAGAAATTCAAGCAATTCTTGAATGTTCTGTAATACGCTTGAGAAGAAACTATAGACATTCAAATATCTGTATTATGTCTGATAGTCTAGCAGCACTGAATGCTCTAAAATCAGTAACATTTAATTCTAAACTTGTATGGGAATATGCTAAGTTACTTCAACAAATGGCCTGTCGAAACAAAGTTAACATATATTGGGTCCCCGGCCACTGCGGAATTCCAGGGAATGAAAAAGCATGAAAAAATGTTAGCAAGATGCGGATCATCCCAAAAATTTGGCGCCAACATTTGATAAGGGTAAATCTACTTTTGTAAGCAAACACTTTGTCTTCTAATATATCGGAAGTCGAATACAATTTCTTGAAATTGAATATATCTGCGGATAGAGATAAAGCTCTTCTTTCTTAAAGATTGCTAATTTGTATTTGTGACCTTTAGCTCAAGAGAAAATGACCGCGAAAGCCATTGTTTGCAAAAGCAGATTCGCCCTAATCTAATGTTGGCGCTGAATTCATAGGACCAGAATGATTCTGTGGAGTGTATGGCTGTTCTCTTAGAATGGGGATCAAGAAATGGGAAAAAATAAAAGTGGAGACCAACTGGAACAACACTCACATTGCTTGGCAAGCGAAACGGTTCATAAATCCGAACACTTCAACGACTCGTAAAATTCTTGAATCATCAAAGAATGATCTCAGTACTTACACTGGTTTAATAACAGGGCATTGTCCATGCAAATATCACCTGATGCTAATAGGAAAACTTCAAGAAGATATGTGTCGATTGTGTGATATAGAAAAGGAACAATCTCAATATCTGCTCTGTTATTTTACAGCAATCTTTAATAAAGGCGTACATATCTGGATAAGGGGCTTGCAGAACCCTTTGCTATTTGGAATGCAGAGCCCAGACAAGTAGTGCATTTTATTCGGAATGTTATACCTGGCTGGGAAAATGCTTTGATACGGTGATATATCAATATCAAAACGGGGAATATATCACAATAGATCTAAAAAATGGTCGCAGTGATGAATATACCCAACATAGGAAAAAAAGCTTACTCTGCTTTAAAATTGTAATCTACCTCCTGATTAAAACAAAACATGAGATATTGTTTGTAATAGTCATATTCAGAAATAACTTGTGTTATATAAATGAAGTCTTGTATGCAAAACAAAGAGAAGTAACTTAGGTGCATTCTCTGGTCATTGTTGAATAGACATCGGTGAAAAACCAGACCAATAGACTGAAATCACTTAAACAAAGATTTACAGAAAAATGATTAGATATCGTTTCCATACTACTCTTTTCACCTCGCTATCAACCAAAAATATAATCTGTTTCATTTCTACTGATTTTTTATGGGTTTGCTACCAATCATTAGTATTCTCCGATAAGCACTCTCTATATAAAGACCAACGCGTTTGAAAAAGGGCTGTTTTGTCTGCTGGTTTATTTTTTTGCATCAAATCACCAAGAACGTGAACTGTCTAATAATGACAATTAAGCGGGCCACCTGGGCCTTAGCGATCTTGTTGGCAGTCGTCATAGTAGAAGGTCAGCATAATCCACACTTCTGGGGTGGGCACAGTGGTATTGTGCATCTCTTTGAATGGAAGTATTCGGACATTGCACAGGAATGTGAACGATTTTTAGGACCACGTGGCTATGGTGGTATTCAGGTAGAAACGTAGTTTGAATAAATTTGATAGTATATTAAAAAGTTTATTTCACAGTTATCACCAGTCAACGAGAATGTCATCGTTCAACTTGATAATAATCGTCCATGGTGGGAACGATATCAACCAGTTTCGTTCAAATTAGTGACGCGTTCAGGCAACGAGCAGGACTTTCTCGATATGTCACGTCGGTGCAATGCTGTTGGAGTACGCCTTTATGTGGATATTATCATCAATCACATGGCAGCACATCCAGATGATGGAAGTGTAGGAACTGGTACCGGTGGTTCTACTGCCACTCCACGTGATCGTGATTACCCAGCTGTTCCGTTCACCATACTTGACTTCAATCCATCGTGCGAAATTACTGATTGGGGTAATGCTTGGCAGATAAGAAACTGTGAACTGTTGGGTTTGCCTGATTTGGATCAAAGCAGAGACTGGGTCCGCGATAGAGTCGTTGACTTCTTAGACCATCTGATTGAACTTGGAGTGGCTGGTTTCCGAGTTGATGCCGCCAAGCACATGTATCCACAAGATATGGAAGTCATCTTCAACCGACTTAAAAACCTAAACACGAACTTTGGCTTTGCTCCTGGTTCTCGTGCATTCTTGATGCAAGAGGTCATCGATGGTGGTCCACATGAGGCCGTTGGAAAGTGGGAATACAATCACCTCGGAACTGTAACGGAATTCCAGTATTCGTTCTACATTTCACGGGCGTTTAGCGGCAACGATTTACTTGTGTGGTTGCAGAACTTCGGTGAAGAGTGGGGCTTTCTGCCATCACAAGATTCTCTCGTCTTTGTGGATAATCATGATAACCAACGTGATCATGGCGGCATTTTGACCCATAAAGAGCCAAAACCTTACAAGATGGCTACCGCCTTCGCTGCTTCCCATCCTTTTGGTCAACTACGACTCATGAGTTCTTTCTTCTTCGACAATAAGGATCAAGGACCACCCCAGGATTCCAATGGTAACATTATTTCCCCATCAATCAATGCGGACGGAACCTGTGGCAACGGGTGGGTCTGCGAACACCGATGGCGTCAGATTGCGAACATGATTAACTTTAGAAATGTGTGCTGGGGAACTCCAGTGGCAAATTGGTGGTCAAACGGTGCGAACAAAATTGCCTTTGGTCGTGGAAATTGTGGTTTTGTGGCTTTCAATAATCAGAATCAGATAGATATGCTTGAAGTTCTTCAAACTGGACTCCCTGCTGGAGTCTACTGTGATGTCATCTCCGGTGAGAAAGTTGGACACTCATGTACGGGTAAATCGGTTACGGTTCTGCCTGATGGACGAGCATCGATTCACATTCCCCACGATGGTGAGGATGGTGTTCTGGCTTTCCATATTGAGGTGAGTTTAATCAGAAAAACATCGTTTTTGATGCACTGGAGATTAATTTGCATATTTTCCACAGTCTCGTCTTTAAACTAACGACCAGCTTACATACTCATACAAAAAACAGTGGTATTGTAGCCACATGGTGGCGTATAACTTGGATCAAAAAAGTATGCTGAATTCTACCAATCGACTTTGTTTTCCATGAGAATAAATATTTAAATTTCCTGTTGAATTGATGTGTTATGTCATCTAACTTACATTCTAAAAAAAGACATGCTCCAAATATGTCGATTGAATAGGGTTGAATAAAGTAAACTGCCGAAAATTCTTACTGGGTATTTCTGAAGTCTTCAACTTAAGCTCTGTAGTAAGCAGCTTATCTGAATGCCAAATTGCAAAGATCGCATGTTTGAATACACATTTCGATGGGAGCTTCAGTAAGTAGCTGGATGATGAAGAGGTCGTCAACTAAAGTAAACATATCAAATGATGGAGCGGTCCTACAACGCATTGGTAATAAAATGTCTTAGAAATCCTAGGCGTGGAAATTGATAAGATATGATTCGAAAGGGTTTAATCTATGGAACAAAAAAAACCTTAATGCATAGCTTTCAATAGGGACGTATATCACAAAAATAAACAAACAAAGATTGTGCCACGAACTGATAGATAATTATATGCTTAATAGGTGTGTATTTTCCAGTTAATCAAAATCAATCCATACAGTGATGAAAACCAGGATAAAAATAACAATTTAATATAAGGCCTATGTGCTATTCCTCGATGTTTTTCCAATATCACAGAAACACCGACGTATCTGCTTTAAGAAATTCTAATCGACGTATCTGATATATGATGGAAGAAAAATACAGTATGACAAATCTACGATTGTCACACGATGCATGTAACATTAGAAGTGTCACATCGACGTATCAAGCACGACGTATCTGAGTAGTAGATATTTAAAATGGTGTAACTGTAAATTATATGGAAAATGTGGCATACATCAGTTAGGGGGTTAGTTATTGTAAGTATAAACCACCTAAATCGTTAGCACCTCTGAAACTCCCAGGCTACAATGGCCTCTGGTTCGGCACGCTCACCGAATAATGTTTCCGCGTGGCAGAGAATAATCGCACTGACCATAGTAAAACTCCTCGATTACTTCGCTTTTCCAAATCCTAATTTATATTTCAGGTTCACTCTCTTGTCGACTTTTTTACTAGCTTTCTGACCTGCTAATTGATTTTGAGTCCCTTGTAGCTTTACCACCGCGTCCCTCGTCGACTGCTCTACACAAAGTTTGGTCTAGCGAGTCATGAGGTCACTGTACTCAGCATGCGGCCAGTAACCCAGGCCGAGGTAATCGCGCCGTTTATGATTGCTTTCTCTAACGCCACCCCTCCGGTATATTGTTGACTTTGGTGGGATAGGTGGCTGTGTTCTATGGTAACTGCATTGATGAGATTAACGGAGAAGATTGCGACCATATATGACCATTTCCTGCACATTTACTCTAGGCTACGTTTATTAGGACAAAAACCCATCGAGTTAGCGTTGTAAAAAAGTCTGACCCACTTTTTTCGCATTTTTTTTAAACTGCTTTATCGGTAAGTAGAAAATGAGAAGAAAGATTTGTAATTTCCATTTAATTCCAACTACCTTCATTGCTTATCTTGACAGATACGCGTATTTCGTCTACATTGTTCAGACTTCTAAAGTGTCGTATACTAATACTTGACTTTAGTATTAGTTAGACGGCTTTATCGGTTTGATTGCTGACTCTGGCTTTCCAATTCCTTCTGCATGATAGGGAGCTGACGTTATATGTTTTTTGAAAATGTTCGAAAATGTTACCCATAGATCGTTGTTGACGTGTGGCCCGTTATTAGTTACAACGGCTTCCAGTTTGGTTTTCGTGTTATTCAGGAACTCAACTTTCATAAAGTCAGTGTAGCTGTCTGCTATAACCAGCATGAAGATTTTCGTGCAGTCCTGCTTGACTTCACCCAAATCGATATTTACATGTTGAAGAGGATACTCAGGTATTTGACGAGTTACCATTAGTCCTCGAGGTTGAGTCGCACTATACACTGAACGGCATCAGCTTCCCGGGACTCTATTCTGCTTGGAATAGGGACCAGAAAGACTCCCTGGCTGCACGCAAAGTTTGGTCTACACTAAAGTGTGCTGTGTGAAGTGTCTCAATGCGTTTATTAAGAAGACTTTCCGGCACCAACACACGGTCCTTATAGATAGTTACAGCATGGTGAGTTGCTATAACTGGGTCTCTAGTAAGTGGTATCTTAGCGAGTTGTTTATATACAAGCAAAAAGCTCTTCATTTTTTTTCGGGCCAACCGTTTAAATCATCTTCTGGAACGAGTTGTTGGCAAATTTAGCGCATTAGGCTCAAATGACTATTTACATCACTGCTACCAGCACATTGGTCCATGCAGCAAGGTGTACTTCAGACCAAGGGGCTCTACAACAGTGAACTAATTTCAAATCGCTAATTGATTGTTGGTTGTGCACCGCTTGATGGACTAAGTTCGAAAATTCTTTCGAAACCGCGAATTAAATTCGTTAATTTAAATCCGAAATAGACCCAAACAATGTTGTTCCATTACTATGCGGGCCATCCTTTTTATGCGGGTAAAGGCTCAATTTTAACTGCTTAGAGCATCTTCAACGGCGATCCAAATCGTGTATTGGATTTATTTTTTTAGACCAAACGCAGGAAACATCGCTGTACCGGTGTTGTAAATTTTGTTATATACTGGATCTATTATGCATCATTTTAAATCTGGTATATGTTTTGATCTATTCTTGTAGCAAGTTGGAACAAGAAAAATACTGTTCTAAAACACAACACGCTACTTGATAATACCAGTTATTGAGTAAAATTTCAGCTTTTCCTAAACATTAACACATTTTTATTGAGTATATTCTGAGGTATATTTGTGAGCGGAAAAGTAGCCGTGTTTGCTGCGTGTGATACAGGTATACCTCGATAGTACGTACACCTACGCCTCGTTTAGTGTACGTACTATCGAATCGTACGTACTATCGAATCACAATTTTTTTTTTGGTTTTTTTTTTCTGTAGTGGGTTTTAAATCGCTTTAATTGTATAAAATAATAAATTTAACCATGTAAATAAATATTTTGTCCTATAAAGGTAGTTAATTCGGCAAAAGGAATGATTTTTTTGTCATATCATATACCAATCGAATCAGCTTAACGGGAAAGGAAAATGTGTGTGTGTGTGTGTGTGTGTGTTTGTGTGTATGTGTGTATGTGTATGTGTGTATGTGTGTGTAACGCAACGCACAAAGAAGACGCAACATTACGTAAACCAACTGGTTAATGTCGTGACTTGAACGAAGTTTTCAGCTTTGATAATGTTGTTTCACTGTTGCTGCTGCTACAGGTCCGTTGCTGTAAAAGTTCGTTACAAGAATGAACCGGATTAGCACAGCTAGCTGGTATTTATAGCTTACGGCCTCTCATGACAATGCGTTGCGTTGGTTTTGTTTACTCTTGCGAATTGAGAAGATTTTCGCATAGTTTACCACAAGTTTTATTTCGTTTCATGCTAAGGTGATTATACTCAAATCGAACAGTAAATTAATACTCTTAAAATCATTTAAAGTATTTTAACATTTCCTTCACACATATTCTGTATACTACAGTTAACAACCTGCCTGACAACCCTAATAGACACCTATGACATTTGTTCAAACGCATGAGTAGGAGCTATAAGGTACAGAGAGAGGTGAAACATATCATGTCCAGTTGTGACTTATTGCAGGGTAATCCAGCTTATTAGAGTGTAAATGCAATAAATGAGTTCACGAAGAATCAAAACCGCGGCCTCTCGAAAAAAAAATTCTCATAGATTTACAATTGAATGTATTGTAGCCAATAGTGTTTACAATTAATAGTATTGTTTATGAAAATACGATGACAATACTCCTTGTTTCCACAATAGAATTTATTGTTAACTAACTGAACCCGGTGCGTGCGCTGCTACGCTTGCAATTATATGAAGGAAAATTTGATATAACTGGCACGATTATGTTTTTTTTAAATGAGTTTTTTTTCTTGAATAAGCAGGGGTTTAAACTTCTATCGAAACATGCTTCTTATTCGAGAAACACACGTTTTGTGTTTAAGTAAGCTGGATAATTCTCATTTTTGGTAGAAATTTGTGTTTCATTTGTATGGGAGCCCTCCCTTCCAGAGGGGGATGGTTTCTCAAACCACCATACAATCATTGCCTTCAAATCCCCCCACATTCCAAATTTGGTTCCATTTGCTTGATTAGTTCTCGAACCATCGCACTGGGCTCATCGATTTGATGATTCACATGTCAAATTTGATTCGATTTGCTTGATTAGTTCTCGGGTTATGAAGAAATGTGTGTCTCATTTCCTTCCTGAGAGAGTAGGGGTCTCAAACAATCATAAGAACCTTCCCCAGCCCCTAAAACCCCTTCATATAAATTTTCACGTCGGTCGGTTCAGAACTTCTCGAGTCTATAAGGGTCTGACAGACAGACAGACAGACAGAAAATCATTTTTATGTATATAGAAATCCAGCTTTCAAAAACCCCCATGTGCTAAAAAGGTTTCATTTACTTGATTAGTTCTCGAGTTATGCAGAAATTTGCTTTTTATTTGTATGGGAGCCCCCCCCCCCCATTTAAAGTTGGGAGAGGTGGTGAAGTGCCATAGAAATATTTCTTGCCTCCAAAAACCTTAACATGCCAAATTTAGTTTCATTTGCTTCATTGCCTCTCGAGTTATGTTAAAAACTATGTTTCATTTTTATGGGAGTCTCTCCTTCCAGAAGGCGGAGGAGTCTCAAACCACCTTAAAAACATTTATTTCCTTCAAAAACCTCCACATGCCAAATTTGGTTCCATTTGCTTGATTTGTTCTCGAGTTATGCAGAAATTCGTGTATCATTTGTATGTGAGACCCCTCTTTCAGTAAGCGGAGGAGTCTCAAACCACAATAGAAACATTTCTTGCCTTCGAAAACCTCCATATGCCAAATTTGGTTCCATTCACTTGGTTAGTTATCGAGTTAGGCAAAAATTGGTGTTGTTTTTGTGTGGAAACCTCCCTCTCTCCCCCTTCCAGGTGGCCGAGGAGTCTCAAACTTCCATAGAAACATTTCTCTCCTCCAAAAACCTCCACATGCCAAATTTGGTTCCATATGCTTGATTAGTTCATGAGTTATGCACAAATTTGTGTTTCATTAGTATGAGAGCCCCCCTCCTACAGAGGTCGGAGGGGTCTCGAGTTACTTTAGAAACATTTCTTGCCTTCAAAAACCTCTACCTGTCAAATTTGGTTACATTTACTTGATTAGTTCTAGAGTTATGCAAAAACTTGTATTTCATTTGTATGGAAGCCCCCCCCCCCCCCTCCTACCAGAGAGGGGGAAGGGGTCTCGAACTACCGTAGAAACATTTATTGCCTTTGAAATCCCCGCAAGCCAAATTTGGTTCCATTTGCTTTATTAGATCTAGAGTTATTATTAAGAAATTTCAGTTTCATTTGTTTGACATCATCCCTTCTAGGAGAGTGGAGGGGTCTCAAACTACCATAGAAACATTGTTCGCCACCAGAAAACCCCACATGCCAAATTTGGTTCCATTTGCTTGATTAGTTCTTGATATATGCAGAAACTTCTGTTTCATTTGTATGGGAGCCTCCCTTTCTAGAGAGGGGAGGGGTCTCAAACTTCCATAAAAACATTTTTTGCCCCGCATGCTAAATTTGGGTTCCTTTGCTTGATCAGTTCTCGAGTTGTACAGAAAAATGTGTTTCATTTGTATGGGAACTCCCCCTTTCAGAGGAGGGAGGGGTCTCTTACTGTCTTAAAAATATTTCCAGCCTCAAAAACCCCTGCATACAAATTTTCATGCCAAACGGTCCTTCCGCTCGCGAGTTAAATCGTGACAAAGGAACCCCAACTCATTTTTATTTATATAGATTGAGGCATCGACAATAGAATAAGGGGGTTGTTATGTATCTTAACTATAGATAAAATCATTTTTTCCCGAACAAATCTGAGTCAATTACTATTGATTGTATTGTTTGCAAATGTTGAAAATTCTATCATATAGGGGAAAGTAGATCTACTGTAATGACAATATGCATTTTTCATTTATCTAATACGTGAACAATAAGATT
Source organism: Aedes japonicus (assembly GCA_034211315.2). Classification (NCBI taxonomy): domain Eukaryota; kingdom Metazoa; phylum Arthropoda; class Insecta; order Diptera; family Culicidae; genus Aedes; species Aedes japonicus. The sequence continues at coordinate 29,508 of JASCZW010008660.1, read as the reverse complement.
CATGGTCGGCAATAGACTTTAATGTTATTTTATATTATTGTATTGTAATTGTATAGTTATTTTTATCCGGGTAAGGCCGTTACAAATATTTAATAAAATAATGTCCTACCGCCGCAACCTGTTTGAAGGGTAAATTTGTAAGAAGGGTTAAAATCTAGGCTCGTGGCTGTACGTACTATCGAATCATATGTACGTACTATCGAGGGTACGTATTATCGAGGCAAAATGTACGTACTATCGAGGGTGCGTACTATCGAGGGTACGTACTATCGAGGGTACGTACTATCGAGGTATACCTGTACTGGCGGCGGACAGAATGTTGGTAAAAAGTTAGTGCTCACCTCGGATGCTGATAATTACCTCATATTGCTCTCGGTTCTAGTTGCATTCCTAAATACCGAATGCCTGTCTTAGTTCTTTACAGCCACTGCATTTCCCGAAAAACGTTGACTAGATCAAAATGCAGAGGTTCCGAGATTCCGAATAGTATTTCGATTGCTAGCAAATAAAAAGTAATGAAGTCTTCAAAGTAAACAATCGGTTTATTGATAGATTGGCCATGATAGGCACTTGCAAATACCGCGTACAGATAAATTTGGGAGAAGACTCTAGTTGACTCTAGTTGTTGCACAATGTATAGGAACACCTCCCTTGGCATGCGGAACCGCAGAAAGTGCTTCTCGTTGTAGGTTGACGTGTCGCTAAAGTAGTCCTGGAACAGCTTCTGATGACCGGAACGGAAATCACGGTCGATGTTGCGGCGTCTTCAAGGACGCGACCCTTTCCGTTTCGACTCTTGTTTATCCGCTGCCAAACAACAAATCAGCATTATCTAATATTGAAATGATGAAATAATGAAAAACACACTCACCTTTAGCCAAACGAAAGAACAAGTATACGAGTTAACGACGCACTACTGGCATTAAAAAATATTTGTTTAAGAAAAATCTCTGTATAAAAAAAACTTCTGATCTCTGATGATGAATGATTCACAGGATGACATGTGAGGCGAGCTAAACAACAAGAAATACAACACCGGTGCGGGAACGCAAAGTTGGTCTATTTTAGCTAGTTCTATTCAAGTTTTGCTGATACAAATCAAGTATAAAATTGTTCTAAAAATAGACCACCGCAGAAGATGCCCTTACGATCTAAATAGCACAAAACTTTTTCTTTTGTTGGGGCGTAGAACCACTGCTCCACTAAGCTGAGCTTTTGTGGTAAACCCCTGTTTACTATTGGCATCTTATATTTTTTTAGGTTGCATATAGCCACTGTAAATAAATTCAAATCAACGCTTGCATACAGCACCACAACTGCAGAGCAGATGTTCCGAGGTTTCACGTTCCATGTTGCATAAACGACAGATATCATAGGACAGTATAGGATATAACATTTACTCGTGCCCCCGTGGCAACTTAAATCCACAATCAACTTAAATCCACTGCTTGTCGTTAATTGCCCGTAGTTTGACCATTTTGACTCCCAAGCCTTCTCCGTCCTCCTTAGCGATGTCCACAAACTCATACTCTACCTCCGTGCTTGACTCTCTCGACGATGATACGTTATTCTTTTTCTTCTTTTTCTTTATACGACACACTCTTTTGAAGTGATTGTTTTCTCCACAGCCTAAGCATTTCTTACCGAGAACAGGACATACGCCTCTGTCATGTGTATGCTTTGCTACACAGTATCTGCAGTCCACATCCGAACCTACTTTTCGTGGCTGTTACCTTGAACGCGTTTTTAGAGTTTTTTTTAATCTCTTCATGAAGTCTGCTTGCATGACTTATATTTTTCTTCAACCTCTTCATGAAGTCATTCAAGCAACTTGCATCGGTTTGCTGAGCATATGAAACTCCGCCTCGATGATCTCTTGCTGGTGTAAGCAGTTCATAAATTTTGTACATTATATATTACCAACATTAAGGCTTATTCGCGACAAAATCTGGGCACCCCTAAATACATATATCTCTGGAAATACTTCATCAACGCGTGAAATATTTCGCAGACTGATGAACGTATGTCTGTTCATTGTGTAAAATCAATTTTGGTGATACTACAAGCTTTTAGATCGAAGATGGCGTCGAAAGAAAAGCAATTGTGTGCGGTCGCAATGAAAATCCGGATCTGTCAGTAAGAAAACTAACAAAACTGCTTGGTTTTCCTGCAAGCACTGTCCATAACGTTCTTAAATCTTTTGTTGCACGTTTGACAACAGCCAGGAAGGCTAGGAGCGGAACAAAAACGGATCTCAGAAACCACCAGAAGGACGCGAAGGTGAAGCAAATATTGCAGAAGAGACCAGATCTTTCGGTACGTACACACTTAGATTTTTTTACAGAAATCTGTAAAGTACAATGTAAAGATATCTGTAAAGATGTTTGTAAAAAATTTACCGGATTTCGGTAAAATTTACCGAATTTTGGTAAAATTTTACCGAAATCCGTAAAATCGGATTACCGAACGTTCAGCTGTTGAGAATTCGGTAAAACTTTACAGATTTCTGTAAAATAATCTGAGTGTATACTGTCGCTAGAAAAATAAAAATGTCCCTAACTTTCGTGCATAAATCTATGCCCATATAGAATCCGGAATAATAAAATCATCTGTATTTCGGTAACGAATTGACGTACAAATAAGTTTAATAGATCAAAACCAAGGTAATTCACTGTATCTAAGGTAAAAATATCAATACAAATCATTTCTCTTCTTTTCTAATGAAAATTCGCACTTTCTTCTTTATTCCTCCCATCAAACGCTGCACACCTCCGGAGTCAACTTCCTTGGCACATTTGTTCCACATTTTGGTCATCTGAGTCGCGTCCCGAACCGTTTTTCCACTTCTCTTAAGCTTCCGCTTCATTATTGCCCAAAATCTCTCGATGGGCCGGAATTGCGGGCAGTTGTGTGGATTTATGTTTTTATCGATGAAATCTACGTTATTATGGCAGTACCACTGGATGAATTCCCGGCTGTAGTGGCAACTAGCCAAATCTGTCCAAAACTTCACGGGACCTTTATGTGCTTTAATGAAAGGTAGTACGCGGTTTTTGAAGCATTCTTTCTTGTACAGCTTCGAGTCCACCGTCTCATTCGTCACGAACACTTTGGTCTTTGCTCCGCAGATGCATATTCCTTGCAAAATCATTAGTTTTTTGGCAAGCGAGCAGCAGCGTATTTTGGTGCGATTTCATTATCTGATAGTCCAGGGTTTGCTTTGACGGTGCTCAACACCTTCTGGTTCAGCTTGCGGTCACATGTTCCACTACGACGCTTACCTTGAGGCACTCGATCCACGCTTTTTCGCTCCCTGACACGTTTGAGCATATCATACACGGTTGATTTGGCGATTTTTAACGTTTTTGCGATTTTTATTGCGGACCACTCTCCACTCGGCTTCCATCTGGAATAACTTTTGACTCACTGCACGAAACACCGTGAAATTTATACCACAGAAAGTGGGCGCCTAGGTACACAAATCACAGTAAAAGAATTCCGTGCCGCTGCAACACAATAAGTGCTTCCGGATTCTAACTGGACAGAACTTTAGGCGCATGTGAGATTTTCATTTGTATTATTGTGGGTAAACGTTAATCTTAGTAAAGTCAAGAAATTTGTCTCTTCCATGATCATAATCGAATGCAATATTTCCCTGCATGCTGCTGTTAGGCAGCATTCATTAATTATGTCACGCTTTTTAGGGGGAGGGTTCAGAAAGCCGTGACATTTTGTGACCACAAACGAGGGAGGAGTTAAAAGCTGAATCGTGACATCACATTTTTGCAAAAAAAACAAAAAACAAAATGATATTCTTACGCTTGCAATATCGCCTACTACTACTATCCCTACTGTTTCGCTTACACTTCGTAAACGAGACAGCAACAGCAGTAATCATGCAGCACTCACACACCACGCTCGCATAAACTATGCTGCGCCCTGTTCTGCAACTTTCCATCGTTCTGGAACTTTTCCATGTTCTCGGAACTTTCCATTGTTTTGGAACTTTCCATCGTTCCTGGAACTTTCCATGTTCTGGACCTTTCCAGGCTCGTTCTGGAACTTTCCATGTTCTGGAACTTTCCATTGTTCTGGAACTTTCCATTCTAAGGTGTTAAGATCAAAGGAAAAAGCAAACAACAAGGATAAGTGAATAGAAGCAGTAGTTTTTCTATCCAATATCTTCTGAGATCCATTATCCGGTGCAACAGCCAGTGTTATACAGTCAGTGTTATACGGTGTTGAATACAGTCCACCCTACCGACTAAGAGTGAAATTTGCTGTCCAGCGGCCTATGGAACCCGGCCCGGCCTTTTCAGGGTAAGAAGAGTTGGATTTTCCACCCATGAGAGCCCAAAGACAGAGCACTCGTTTTTGCCCGACAGTTGCTAGTTTGAGCGACACCTAATGCCTTTTCCTGCCGTGTTAGGACACGTTTGAGTTCTGTCGCAAGAGAGCCCAGCAAGCTACTTCAAATTACCCTACGGATCCGGTGTTTTGGCCCCCGGCTACTACCATACCTAACGCTGGCTTGAAAGTACCCGTTAGTGGAGTCAGAAAAGTACGCGTTTTGAAGAAAAGTGGCTTAACTCATTATTGGAGTGTATTTTTCCTCATTAATTGAGTATTCGTTACCCGGTAATGATTAATTGATGCTCATAAATGAAGTAAGCAATGCTCAGGAAATAGAGAAAGTATACTCTTAATAATGAGGTTGCAAAGCCACTTTCCTTCAAAATGCGTACTTTTCGACTCGATAGTGGGTACTTTCAGAGTTAAGTGACTACTATTCCACCGTTCATGAATGACAGCTGCAGCTCATTCGCGTGTGCGTCAGTGAATAAAGTCCAGGTGTTTATTGGTGAAAAAATTGGTTTCGCGCGGTTAGTTGTATTTTTGGAAAATGAATCGTAGAGAGACTTTTTAATACGCTGCGCAATGCGTATGTAAAGGACTTACCCGGATAAGAAGAAAGGGAGGTGCCAATTGGATGCTACTAATTTCTGGAATATGAACTGGAAGGGCCAATGACAACACCGCACTTGAAGAGCAAGTCAATAACAAAATAAAAAGAGCTTCATACTTGCCTTGCAGCTAAAAAGAAAAAAGGTAAACTTCTTCAACTATGGGGAAAGTCTATGAGTGCTCTAAGGGAATCAGCGCCAGAACAGTGAAACCCGCGCAACCCATCAAGGAAATTGGTATATGGCTCAGCCGTCATCATCAAATAAACGCCCTGCACCAGTTACGGGAACAACTTAAAAGCTGGGCTAAATAATCTGAACTCTGAGGTAGTGCTTCTGATTGACAAGAAGTCTGCTGGACTATTGACGGATGATGATCAGTCGAGACTCGAAGGGCACTAAAAATTAAAAGGATCAAACTTGAAAAGAATCTCAAAATCAAGGAGAAAGACGAAGCAAGAGCGGCAGCCCAAGAAGCATCGTGAGAAAATGAAGCGGAGGCTAAACAACTGTGTAATTCGGGACATCCCAGAGGCGCGGTAAATATGATATATTAACTAGTTTGTTTGCACAGTAGATATAAATATCAAATTTTCAGGGAAATTATCTTTCATTCGAAAATTCTCCCGCCAGCGCCCCTCGTGTTTGAAAACGAGCAGCCGGAGCTGCTCAAGGCAATATGCGATATCGCGCCTTCATGGATCTGCTGGCCCACGAAAGCGCGGTGATGAAGAGCGTCCAGAAGCGTTGAAACTTTTAGATGAGTTGACTTCTGCAATACAAGGCAAGGGATTCAATATCAAAAGAGCGAGCAACATGTCTGCGGTTAATCCCAAAACGAGCCAATTCCCATCAAGGTAAATGTCACGTAAATACTGTACCCAGTGAAGTTGATGCGCGCAAGTAGTGCAAAACACAACGATCGTCCCGATGGCCGATTCTGTGCATAGCGACCGTAAGATCATTGGAGAAGAACGCGGCATCTGTGCTGGGAGCCCAATGAAGTAGGATTTATCAAGTCGGGATGATAAGGCGAGAGTGCGAGAGTGGCGATGGGCCTAACGGCTGCCAATAAGCAGTCTCCCATGCTTATGCATGTGGAGCAAAATCACGCTTCCTGACCACGATTGGATGGTTGCAAATAGCGTAAACATAATTCACGTCCGTGTACGCTGGAATCGAAATCAAACCGAATGGTCGCCGGCAAACCGGAGGCTGTTGGTTTTTCGGAGCCCCCGCCTACGTTGCAATTCGGTCAGAGCAAACACCCCTTCGATCAGGCAGCGTTTTTCTCAGCCGTTAGACGTCAGGCGGCTTCTAACTCTTGAATCGTTTGATGAGTATTTTTAAGTTTGAAGTGGATTGGTCAAACCAGTCGACAGTGGACCTGATGAAAATCCGAGATGTCGCAAGGTAATACAGATAGCAATACACCATTTTAAAGAGTACAACCTGTTGTACACGCTGTTCATTGCATGTCATGCGAGTGACACGCTGTTCATTGCAACGAACGCTCCGGGAAGGAGTGCTTTCAATAGAGTGGAGCATTTGTGCGTATGTCACCCATGAGTGAGGAGCTTTCTGGATTGATAACCGCCACACGACCAGTTTGGTAGTCATCTGGATTTAATTACGTACAACTGATTCAGCTTCCAGTGCGTACAACTGATTCAGCTTTGGAGAAGCAAAATTTCCCGATACGCTGGTGAAGTTTCTGGCAGAAGTCTGGAATGATGTGGTCATCGACGGTCATCCGACGTTGGCTGAATATATCGATCCTGATGCTTCTGAAATAGATCCGAAGTCAATTCGTGACTCATGACCAACACTGGTTTGGAACTCATGTGCAGAACCAACAATATTTACTCAGATACGGAAATGCACTGGATATGGTAAAATTTTGAGATGCATTTGATGGTCAAATAATTGTTATATGTGCATAAATTTATATTTTTACAGAAATGCTGCTCACCACTGCGCAGTAGCATCGATCACGATTATCTGCAATGGATTTTTGCCTCCACCAATCTCTCTGACACGCAAACATCTCGAGGATTGAGTTGGGTCATCGAAGGACCAGCACCACGGCATTTCCATCAATGTTCGTATTGAACTCAGTACAAGCTCAACAGATTCTACCTAAAATCGATGTCCGGATATGGAACGATTCCGTATGATCTTTACTGTCCTTCAATTAAAAACTCATTGAGACGAACGATTGTGAATTTCCAGCTGTGGCCTATGCGCTGCAAGCTATACTTTGCAGTCAATAGCCACTGTGCGACACATAAAGATGCACAACTGCATACATCCGTTCAATTTCAGAGAAAATTGCGTCCGTTTAAAAGTTGTGTGCGAAACGTAAACCAGGAAGTGCCACTCGGTTTCGCAACCGCTAGCAAAGGCAACTTCGATTGCGAATGGATAGATGGCGGCGAACTTGATCTGACTGATGTGGCAGAAACCATTACGAGTGCTTCAGCGGACGCGGGCTGCTCCTTCCCGGTCATCAATGCTGACCAACATCTGCCAAAACCCTTGGACTGAGGATTGGATCTATTTTTGAGATGGTATTATTTACGAGAATGCAATTTGATGCAATATGAGGAAAGTTGAATTTGTTTCTGTATGAAATAAAAATGATTTTTGTGACTAATATTGGCTATTTCCAGACCAAGTTTTTGAGTGGGGAGGGGGGAGGTTAACAAAAGCGTGACATAATTGCCTGGGGGGGGGTTACAAAAATTGTGACAATTTGTGACATGGGGGAGGGGGTTAATTATCGAGCCAGATTTGCGTGACATAATTAATGAATGCTGCCTTAGGTACTCACTAAAAGCTCCTTTTAAGCTACTATTAGCAAGTTTAGGATGCTGAAATGAGAAGAAACTCCATTTACAAAAATAGAAGCAAATTATGTGCATTCTTCGAGATTAGATATTGAGCCCTACTGTTTTCAAATCAAAAAGTATCTGTCCCGCTATCTACTGAGAGTGAAGGCATTGTCATTTTTAATAATTTGTCGATAACGACCATCTATATAAAGATCAATACAATCGAAAAACAAACGATTTTGTCTGTTGCGCTCTGCGTTGAAACATTGAAAGCGTGAACCGTCAAATAATGCCTTCTCGGTGGGCCACCTGGGCCTTAGCAATCCTTTTGGCAGTGGCTAACGTAGAAAGTCAGCATGATCCACACTTTTGGGGTGGACACAGTGGTATTGTGCATCTCTTTGATTGGAAGTATTCGGACATTGCACAGGAATGTGAACGATTTTTAGGACCACGTGGCTATGGTGGTATTCAGGTAGAAACGTAGTTTGAATAAATTTGATAGTATATTTAAAAGTTTATTTCACAGTTATCACCAGTCAACGAGAATGTCATAGTTCAACTTGATGATAATCGTCCGTGGTGGGAACGATATCAACCAGTTTCGTTCAAATTAGTGACGCGTTCAGGCAACGAGCAGGACTTTCTCGATATGTCACGCCGGTGCAATGCTGTTGGAGTCCGCCTTTATGTGGATATTATCATCAATCACATGGCGGCGCAACCGGATGATGGAAGTGTGGGAACCGGTACTGGTGGTTCCTCTGCCACTCCACGTGATCGTGATTACCCGGCTGTTCCGTTCACCATACTCGACTTTCATCCATCGTGCGAAATTACTGATTGGAGTAATGCTTGGCAGATAAGAAATTGTGAACTGTTGGGTTTGCCTGATTTGGATCAAAGCAAAGACTGGGTCCGCGATAGAGTCGTTGACTTCTTAGACCATCTGATCGATCTTGGAGTGGCTGGTTTCCGTGTTGATGCTGCTAAACATATGTACCCTCAAGATCTGGAAGTCATCTTCAACCGACTTAAAAACCTCAACACGAACTACGGCTTTGCTCCGGAATCACGTGCATTCTTGATGCAAGAAGTCATCGACAATGGTCCACATGAGGCCGTTAGAAAGTGGGAATACAATCACCTCGGAACTGTAACGGAATTCCAGTATTCGTTCTACATTTCACGGGCGTTTAGCGGCAACGATCAACTTGTGTGGTTGCAGAACTTTGGTGAGTGGGGCTTTTTGCCAACGCAGCAATCTCTTGTATTTGTGGATAATCATGATAACCAACGTGACCAGAGTGGCATTTTGACCCATAAAGAGCCAAAACCTTACAAGATGGCTACCGCCTTCGCTGCTGCTTATCCATTCGGCCAACTGCGACTCATGAGTTCTTTCTACTTTGAAAATAAACCTCAAGGACCACCCCAGGATTCCAATGGTAACATTATTTCCCCATCAATCAATGCGGATGGATCCTGTGGCAACGGGTGGGTCTGCGAACATCGATGGCATCAGATTGCGAACATGATTAACTTTAGAAATGTATGCTGGGGAACTTCAGTGGCAAACTGGTGGTCAAACGGTGCGAACAAAATTGCCTTTGGTCGTGGAAATTGTGGTTTTGTGGCTTTCAATAATCAGAATCAAATAGATATGCTTGAAGTTCTTCAAACTGGTCTCCCTGCTGGAGTCTACTGTGATGTCATCTCCGGTGAGAAAGTTGGACACTCATGTACGGGTAAATCGGTTACGGTTCTGCCTGACGGGCGTGCATCGATCCACATTCCCCACGATGGAGAGGATGGTGTTCTGGCTTTCCATATTGAGGTGAGTTTTGCTTGAAAAACTGGTTGTTTTTGCGTCGTTTGACATTCTTATGCATGTATTCCACAGTCTCGGCTTTAAACCAACGCCCAACTCAATTCCTCATAGACATCACAATTGTACTGGAACCACAAATCAGCGCACAGCTTAGAGCAAAACAATATGCTGAATACTACCAATCGGCTTTGGTTCCGTCTAAATAAGTATTTTAAATTAATTAGTTTCATTGCTTCACTTTTTGATACCGAATAAATTACCTTTTAACCAATCCAAGGAAACATTCTCCAAATATATCCACTGAACAAGGTACGCTGCCACAAATCGCTACAGGGCCATTCTGAAGTCGTCGGGTTAAGGTCCGTGGTAAGCAGCTATCTAAACGGTTCTCAACAATCATATTGGCCAGATGGCAACTCCGCATACACATTTCAACCAAAGAACTCGCCGTGTGGGTGGATTTCCGCCGATCTAGAATGGCCGTCAACTCGATGGGGAATATAAGATTGTGAGTGGCACAACTTACTCGTTTATAATAAAATGCATTCGAAATCCTAAGTGGAGATTTGAAAAGTCACTATTAGAAACTACCCAAAAAATTATTTAAAAACATACCTTTTTGGATCAACGGCAGTGAACAGGTCGTAGCTTGGTTGCATAAACTTTTCCAAAACTATGGGATAATGTGTCAACGTATAGTTATTGAACACTTTCAAGCCTGTCAGGGTGGTTGTGTTCAGTATGAAAGGTAATAACACGAGGTTACATCTTTCGGCTGATACGAACATCAGTTTAGGAATCACAAAGACTTTAGTTGGAATGCGGCCTAACAAATAGTTGTCGTTTAAAATCAGTTCTCTTAGCTGGGTACAGTTGGCCAATTCGGTAGGAATTTCAGTGAGTCTATTTTTGGACAAATCCAGTGATTCCAATTTTTCGAGAGCTCCAATTTCTGAAATCAAACTCGTATCATATGTTTGCAGATCGTGTTATGATGCTTCACCTACCTTTAGGCAACCTGACTAGATTATTTTCACTCAACTTCAAGCAGCACAAGTTACGTAATTTTCCCACACTTTTCGGTAGAGCGTCAACTAAGTTCTGTGACAAGTCAAGCGATTCCAAATTTTGCAGCAAGGAAATTTGTTCCGGTACTCCAGTGATCATATTGCCCGCTAGGCAGACGAATGTCAACCGGGTCATTTCCTCGCAGAACCACAAAGGAATTGTGGGAATAAAATTTTCCTTCAAGTACACTTCCACGATTTGATCATTACAAGTTCGCAGTTCCTCTGGCATCTGCCGGAAATCACGGTAGCTCCAGTGTAGCACTCCACAACTCATGATTCGAAGTCTGTACGTTTAAGGATTTGGTCAAATGCACCGAAACACCACAACGATAATCACAACCCTAGCTAGTGGTGCAAAGTCTAGTGATTTTTTTTTTAATTTTAATTTGGCACACACCCTTTGTGACTGTTCATAGGTAATGTGTGTTCGTAGGATGCGCGCTTTGATCATTCATCTTGAGTCAGGCTGCTTTCAATGTGTGTAGTTCAAGAACGAACCACGCGAAGTAAAGCGGAAAGGTTAGTCATTATGGGTGGTTGTTTGATATCACATCTTTTTTCGTAGTCAAACAGCAGTTTCATATTTTTAGAAAGAAGAAACACTTCTTACCTCACTTTCGAACGTATAGGTATATCATTAGGATGAATAAAAGTATTTTTGACCGACGATTTGCGAGATTCTGCACGGAATGTGTACGATCATCTGACGTTGCTGCCACTGTTTTCGTAGATTGAGTCACGTGCGTTCGATTTCAACCGACATAAATTGTGCATCCCGATGCAGGCGCCAGTGGGACACATTTCAAGGTTAAAGCCAAGGATTCCGTTTTGAATTCAGTGACAATGTCATGGCAAGAATATTTGTAAATAATAATCTATAGTGTATTAATAGTTATTTGAAGTACGAAAAAAAAGAGAAGGATTAGAAATTTGAGTTCAGTTGTGTAGCGAGCGATTTGCCGGTTCTCTTAATTGCCTCGAATGATCCACGGACTCATCAGTCATTATACCGAATGACATCAGGTCGAATGCCACGTTAGAATAAATAGTTAATCAGGCCGAATGAATCAAGACCGACTGAGTGTAAAATAGTTATTTTGTTTTTGTTTTGAATCGTGCTCAGCTCATTTTTTGAAAAAGGAAATATCTGCAACGTAAAAGATTTAATAAAGCATGCTGGCCAATGGAAAATTTCAAAAATAGCAAGAACTGCTTATGATTGAAAGTTGAAAAAATCTCATATGAAAGTTCATTGCTTCCAAGTCCTAAAAATTTCAAGAAATACCAAGTTCAATTTTCTGCAGATATGTGAGCAAATTAAGAGTTTTAATATTTTCTATGTCTTGACTAGCTGAATCCGGTGCGAGCTTTGTTACGCATGCAATTAAATTATTGAAAATTTAATAGAATTGGCGCGTTTATGGTTTTTTTTTTGCGGATTGAGTTTGGTAAATATTTTCGTTTGCAAATGTGTGTTATTTCTGCAAAAAAACGAAGTTTCGTGTTTTTAATTTAACCCTTGGATCGATAATTTCTACCGGGTTTTCTTTCTGTGTAGAAGCATTTCATAGACAAAACATTTATTTTCAAACAAAGCCGTATTCTGTCCGTTTAAACGTAATGTTCTATTACATAACCTTAGATTTACTTCTTGTGCATAATTTAGCACTGAGAGTAACTGTAGCATCCTCCATTCTTGACTAAGAAGTGGTTAAATTTCTATCAGAACATGTTGATTACTCGAGAAATACTCATTTTGTGTTTTAGTTGCATGAACAATTCTCATGTTTGGTACAAATTTTTGTTTGAGAGCCCCATCCCCCTCCAGAAGGAAGGGGTCTCGAACCACCTAAGGAAAAAATCCTGCCTAAAAACCCTCAAATGCCAAATTTGGTTAAATTTGCTTGATTAGTACTCGAATTTTGCTGAAATTTGTATTTAATTTGTATGGGAGCTACCCCCCCCCCCCCCCAGGTGGGCAAGGAGCTGCGAAACATCATAAGAACCTTCTCTGGCTCCAAAAACCCTTACTTATACATTTTATAACAGTAGGAATAATTCTCATGTTTGGTTGACATTTGTGTCTCATTTGTATGAGAGCCTACCGCTTCCAGAAAGGCGTGGAGTCTCAAACCACCATAGAAACATTTCTTGCCTCCAAAAAAAACCCCACATAAAAAATTTGGTGCCATTTACTTGATTAGTTCTTGAGTTATGCAGAAATTTGTGTTTCATTGGCTCAGAGGAGGGAAGGGTCTGGAACCATCATAAGAACCTTCCCCGGCTCTAAAAATCCCTGCACACAAATGTTCATACCATTAGGGATAATTCTCATATTTGGTTGACATTTGTGTTTAATTTGTATTAGATCCCCCTCTTTCCAAAAAAGCGAGGGGTCTCAAACCACCGTTAAACATTTCTTGCCTTCAAAAACCTCCATATGTCAAAGTTGGTTCCATTTGCTCGATTAGTTCTCGAATTATGCAGATTTTTTTTTATTGTATGGAAACCCCCCTTTTTAACGGGGGAGGAGTCTCGATCCATCATGAGAATCTTCTCCGGCGCCAAAAACCCTTGCATTCACATTTCCGTAACAGTAGGGATAATTTTCATGTTCGGTTTAAATTTGTGTTTCATTTGCATAAAAGCCTCCCCTCCCTCCAAGGAGGGGTGCGGTTTCAAATCACCGTAGAAAAATTTCTTGCCTTCAAAAACCTTCACATGCCAAATTTGGTTCCATTTGCTAGTTTGTTTATTTGAATGGAAACCCCCCCCCCCCCCCTTTCTAGAGGCTGGAGTGGGTTCAAACTACAGTGACCATTTGCTAATTGCAATTTCGTTAATTGCAACGTTTTTAATTGCAACGCGTTGCATTAAGGCAATTAACTGACATATTCAAATGTCAAGCAGTAATCTGACATTTAACTCAAGGGGTTCAGGAATTTTGATAGTCGATCAAAACTGTTTATCAGAAATTTTGATAGTTGGTCAAAATTTTGATAGTCGAACAGCTGTCAAATTTTGCAATGAGCGAATGCCATTCGCTTATTGCAATGTAAGTATGTTGTAATGGACGAATGGTCACTGTATTATAAGATCCATTTCCGGACCTAAAAACCCCAGCATATAAATTTGCACAGCAGTAGGGATAGTTCTCATGTTTGGGTGAAATTTGAGTTTCATTTGTATGGGAGCCTCTCCTTTCTGAATAGGGAAGGGTCTCAAACCCCCATTGAAATTTTGTTAGCCTTCATAAACTTCTACATGCCAAAATTGGTTCCATTTGCTTGATTGGTTCTCGAGTTATGCAGATATTTGAGTTTCATTTTTATGGGAGCCCCCCTCTACAGAGATGGGAGGAGTCTCTAACTAACATAAGAACCTTCCCCGGCCCCAGAAACTCCTGAATACAAATTTGCACGCATATTCCATTCAGCGTTACGTTTTTCATTCAACTTTCTGTAGAGTATGGTAGCCAGCACTGTTGTGTTTCTGTCTGTACTAAAGAATCCCTCAAAAGATTTATAATGGCGCTGTAATAAATGAAACAGAGCGAGAGAGGAGAGAGCCTCTCATTGTTAGATTCGCCCTTTTGAAAAAAAACCCCTAGAATTAGTTCAAGAGAAGTCAGCAGATTAAAAATTTGCTTAGAAGCATTGACTGCCCATGATTGTGAAAATTTAAAACTTTCCTAAAGAACGTTTTGTATACAGAAACTTAAATTAGGTTTATATTAAGAAACCGAAGATTTCATGTGCGTGATAATGTTTGCTTCATCGTACAAATAAGGTCCCCGTTTCACCTGTGCCTTCAATGCCTTGATCTTTGCATGCACCTAAGCCAAAGTTCGTATCATGGTAGGCTGTGAGTAAAAAAACCCAATTTCCTTAGTTTGACAGCTGCACCATGATGAAGTGGCAGCGCATTCGTGATTTGTTCCACGCGCAAATATCGCCAAAAAGACATCAATCATCGTGGAAGTGTTCCGGTGGACCATGAAATGTGTGTGATTGTCCGAGGTCAGCTCGGATTCCGAGGGTTATAGCTGCCTTCAAAAGGAAGATTCGGACGAATCCAGTGCGTTCAATCGGGATAATGGCAAAGAAACACGGGATCAGCACAGAAAATCTTCCTTTACGATTACGGAGCGAAGTCGAGGGCATGGAGGGGTTCACATGTCAGATGTTTAGTCAGAAAACGTTTCACCTTGTTTAACAATCATACAGACAAGCAAATTTTCTTTCACACTAAGAATAAAGCAACAATTCAATGGTTTTTAATTTCGATTTATTTCATTATATTTATGTTCAAATAATGCAAAACGAACAAATACAAACGAAAACGAGAACTTAAGCAGACTTATGACGTATGTTTGTTTAGTATGTGTTATTATTTAAGTAGGATACTCTTTCTTAATTATTTGGTTTATATTAACGCGCATTTTCAGTTTATCTTTTCATATCAAATGATTAAGGTGCATAAGGCATTACATAATAATACAGCGTTGTTGCTTATGATTAGAATGGCCACCACAATTCGCCGAACGGTGGCCATTTGCAGTCTGCTTAGCAAGCTGGTCTTTCTTGAGTTCTGTCTTCTGCTGTCCATCGAGATCTTTGACACCCCGGTGTTTCGCCTGTACATCGCTCATGTAGTCACTATCCACACTATCTTCAGCTTCATCACAACTGCTGCTGCTGTATCTGAAGATACAACGAGAGTATCGTCAAAGTTCAGGACATTGAATTGATTACTTCGGTGCAGTAGTATCGGATCTTCCGGTAGTACAAACAATTCGCCCAAACGTTCATTACGCAACGTATCCGGGAGCCACTAAGTAACGGCATCTGTTAGTTGAATTTCTGAACTATCAAAGGTTACTTGTTGATGATTTGCGTTCTTTACTGTCACTTCTGGAGATCGTGAAAGCTGCTGAACTTTGAACAGCGGAACCGACATTTTCGAAAAAATCTTCATTGGAGAAATGCTCAGCATTTTTAGCTAGTATCATCATCATACTTCGTGCTCAGAGTCTACATTCTTTCGGAGTGAATGATCGGTGGATTCAATTGAAGGTTGAAACATTCCGTGTGTACTTTTTGCTGATCGTCATCACTCGTGCTCATGGTCTACAGTCTTTTCTGGAGATGAATGTTCAATAGGATTCAATTGTAGGTTGAAACATTCCGTTGATGTACTTTCCTTTTGATCCACTTCTTCTTCACACGGTTGATTACATGTTGTTGTCGAAATTGCTGGATCAGTTTCTTCCATCAACTCTGAAGGCACCTCATACAGTTTATCGTTCTCATGCGTTTTCAATTGTTCCTGATTTACATGATTTGTTGTTTCTACGTTTGAACTATCCGGAATATGAAAGTTCTCGCATTCTTCCCCAAAGGCATCGATAACTGTCTCGACAAGGTCTTCAACGGGATCAGTACTTTCGATTTGTAAATCCGACAATTGAAGATCTTTAAAATCTTCTTCAACACATTCTACATCGTAATCCTCATCTTCTTCTAAATTCAATGTAAAATTCGTGTATATTCTTTCATTTACGATTGAGTGCTTCATGTATTGCACAGTTCCATCAATTTCAATTTCATCAATTTCAATAACTTCTTTTTAAATCGTGTTTTCATTTAGTATAGTTTCGTCAGTTCCTTCCTTTGAATCTAGAAACTCACTTCTGTTTGATACCTCGGATAAAGGAAACTCTGGTTCGATCAGTTCAAAGCCTTTCTGTTGTAAAGAAAGGCTCATTTTCTTGACTTCTTCCCTTTTCCTTTGGCAGTCTTTTTCCTTTTCTCCCTATTGTTTCCTTCTTAGAACGTTTAGTTTCCTTTGAAACTGCTGTCGTAGGATTAACACAAGCCACTGATTGCTCTTCCTTGCATTCATCATGAAACAGTTTAACATTATCTGATGATTCCGATACCTCTTTGGCCGAATTCATATTGGATAGGTTCTTACTATTAACAGAACGCAGTTCTCGATCTTCTTCTACTATTATTTCTTTTCCATTACGAACCGTTCGCCAACCACTCGAATCACTTTGCTGAACCTCGGAGGGCCATAGTAAGCTAGCGGGTCTCGTAAGATCTATGGTTTGCTCGGCAAATGCGCGAGTAGATTCGATGAGATCCTTTTTACGAATTTTCTGCGCCTGAGATCTCTGCCTAACGGGTACTTTCGGAACGGTATTTGGCTGCAGAGATCGATCTGCAAGTCTTCGTGCATTTATTGTTTTCGACGTACTTTGCGAAACGGGATTGATGACTGATTGTTGACTAGAAGGAAGCTCGGTGGTAGGATTATCTGCGATGGTTGACGAAGGCGCCGAAACTGTCTGATCATTCGATGGGGTGGGGTCGGAAGGAATACCATCGATAGGCACTTCAGTGGTATTGCTTACTTCAGTTTCCGGGATACATGAGACACTGGGGTACTGATATATCTGGATGGGAGAAAAATGCATCATATATTGAATAAATCTGATTAATATTAAAAAAAAAACTCACTGTATCCACCGATTCATCTGGAAAGATCTCAGCTGGATACTAGAAGAAGTTGTGAAAACATTAGTGTTATCGTTAGTGCATAAAATTATCAACATATATAAGAGTCTTAGTGTCATTTTAAGTACAATTCAAGAAGTGCAGCACATGATACTTCAGCTTGTGTTAAACGATTACGAAGAAAAGACTACATTATTTCAGTCAGTCAGTGCAGTAATCTTCTTCTATCTATATATATATATAAAAACAGAGTGGCATACGTAAGACCGCGCATAACTCGAGAACGGATAATCCGATTTAAGTCGCCTTTATTTTGTTCTGTTCGGCTGCGCCCAAGGAACATTTATAAAGAGAGAAAATTGGATAAATTTTGTGGGAAAAATGAATAAAATGAGCATAAAAATGAAAAAATTTCAATACATTATGTATGGTATTTTTCCGTTTTGATCGAGTTATCCTTGACATGGATCGTAGTTGACAATGATAGACCACCTAACATTGCGCAATTTCACAGGTGTCCTTTTTTCTACTTTTTGTTAATGTTCGTAGCCCATCTTCGTTCGAGTCGTTTTGGACTATGGGGTATCTACTATTTGCAACATATCGAGAGGCCTGTCACTGGTTGCAATTGTTAAAAAACGACATTCATTGGGATACAACACATGCCGATGGCATTGTTACTGTACCTGCAAATCAAATTCGTACCCTGTTTGCGATCATCACCTAGACATGTTTTCCATCAAATGTAGTCGAGTTGTGGATCAAATACAAGGACCACAGGGTTTATGATATTTTACATCGAGCGCGAGCTGGAAATTAACAATAAGATGCGTAACGAGGCGCTGATTTTGATCAAATACATGTGTTTGCTCATGTGCGGCAGTGACTCCTCAGCACAAGGACGCTTACGACACTTAGATGAAACCGATTTATGACCGAAATGAAGGCATTTTCTTCAACAATGCACCTGTAGGAACTTGCAAAAAGTACCTTATTTCATTACTATTGGCTTCGGTTCGCTCTTAATCAGATATTGAGATGGCGGTTGCCTCTTCAGGGATTGCAGCCACATTGTTGGAAGGCGTTCGAACGGCTCAATCTGCGTTGAAGCTGCCGTTGAATCTCTGACTGAACTGACAGACTAATCGACATACAACATTTTGAAGGATTCGGCAATGACAAAAGTGTTGCAGTGTTGTAAGATCATTATCTGGGACGAATGCACAATGGCACATAAACGAGCATTGGAGGCACTCGATCGAAATATGCGATATGTGAAGAAGCTACAGTTGACGACCAATATGTGAGTTACCTTGCAAAACGATCAATCTGCCGAAATTTTCTGGAATCAATTGTTGGCGATTGGCAATGGATTGATTTAGTTCCCCCCGTATGTGCCATTTTACAACGACGAAAGAGGAATTCAATACGAGTGTTTTCCAAACATCGTCCAGAATTATGAGAACTTCTGTTGGTTAAGTGCACGTGCGAAAAAAAAGGATGTCTGGGATTTGATTTCGTAATTCAAAATGTAATTCCTGGAATATTACGTTCATTCAACTTAATTGATTGTGTGACTCATCCGGATGAAGTAACCAAAGTAATTATCCAACAAAATTCCTGAATTCATTGGATTTACCAGGATTACCATCATATAATTTACGACTGATGATTGGATCTATTATCATCATGCTCCAAAACCTTCAATCAACCGAAATTGTGAAATGGAACAAGATTGGTCGTTAAGCAGCTCAAGAATAATGTCATTCAAGTAATGATTCTCAAAGGCGAACTCAAGGGCGAAGAAGTGTTCTTTCCAAAAATTCCACTTAGGGGCTATTCATAAACCACGTACAGCCTTATTCTGCATGGCATGTGACTCGCTCTCACGTACGAGGTAACAATTGGCGCCTCGTGTTGAGGTGACTCTCCGTGCAAATAAAATGAAGAATCACCTCACACGAGGCGACAATTGTAACCTCATATGTGAGAGAGAGTCGACTCACACGCCACGCAGAATAAGGCTGGTAGACTTTTCTTGGGGGTGGGTGGGTTTTTTTTTTTTTTGACAAATGTTTACGCTCCATAAAAAATCAAAAAAAAAAAAAAAATTAAAGGAGAAAAGTCTACTAGGGGGGAGGGGGTTTGGTTTGAGATTTTCAAAAATGAGTCTACGTGGTTTATGAACAAGCCTTTATTTCAAACGATTCACCTTCGAGTTCAAACGAATACAATTTCCGGTTCACCTTTAATTCGCCAGGACAATCAATATATCACAAAGTCAATCTTTGGAAGTGTGCTGGATTAATCTCGAATGCTCATGCTTCTAGCTTTGTTGTTTATTAGTCTTTGTTTATTTACGCGCCGGATAATGGAACAAAGAATGAAATCTACCATAAGATTCTGTCAACCTGTCAATTTACAATCATGTTAATAAAGCATCTAAATTCAAACCAATTCGAAAAGTATTCAATCAATATCTAAAATTCAAGTGTCGTAATCTGTTATCGATCGCGAATGAACGATAAACAAACTGAGGTGACAAACAAGCCAAGTTTGGCATAAAGTCACTTAAAATTAAAATTAAATCATGAATGTTTGGAATTATTTGAATCCTAAAATCGGTTAAAGCGGAACAAAGTTCGCCGGGTCAGCTAGTATACTATAAAGTGAAGATTACATCATCATCAATAATGGAAAATGGGAAATATTACGACTGTTATCCATTATATTATAAGCCATTTGAATTTGAAATCAAATATCAGTATTATAAAGCAAATTTTCGTATAACTCGCAATATTTATTCTACAATGCTCCGTTCTTCAGTAATCGATTTTTGAAATAAGTGATGTCCGGCAAAAAAAACAATTAGAGATTTCCGGTAAAACTGGAAACCCTGTAGCAAATAAGTTCAACAATTTGGCAACCAATTTTTTCGTGCCTTGATTATTGAATCAATAATCTTTTTAGAAGTGAGCGCCTTTTTATAATTTAGCGAAATTCTCCTTGAAATCAGAGAACATTATGTTGGCAAGATATAATTCTAACCGAGCTATAATACTCATAGTTCATAGGTACTCGTCCACCACATCGGCTGGAGGAAGTCTTAATGTGAGAAAGTGCTTAACAAGTTTTAATTTCTAAAAATCAACTAGTGCTTCAAAAACTTCGAAGACCTTTTCAACTTGTCGTTTTGTTGGTCGTACGTGGAGTTTCTATTGATTTTAGTGAACACGATTTTTGTGGATGAGTATTTCGTATTGTATTAAAAATTGAAATCGACAACATCCATTAACCAACACTTGAACGAGGGCTTTGAAGCAATTGATGCTCAAACGACCGAAAACAAACAAAAAAAGATCAATAGCATTGTACGACTAGCTTACCTCATCCCAATTTCTGAATCGTTTCTTCCGTTTCCTGAAACTCTGCTGCCTTGCTTGTTCCTCTACACTTATTCCGCCAAATTCGTCGCCGTACATTTCTGAAACATTAAACATACATTAGTTTGACTATCCATTCCTAATTCTGCTCAACTTGCTTACCGTTTCCCACCACCGGGAATGGAGTCACCATACAGTTAGGATAGTAGAAAGGATTATAGAATTGAGCATAATCGAAGCTGTTAGCGAATGGTGATAGCATCGGTTGTTGTGGCACTTGTTGATCTATTACGTCATCCTCAGCTAACGGCATATCCTGACCATTCTCCTCCAAAATACCGTTTAGCCTTGTTTGATCTTCAAGCAAACAAACTGTGGCATTCTCTTGCAAAGTATCAGGTACGGGTTCTACCAACTCGACATTATCGATTGTATCATTCAATGGATTTTGGTTGTCGTCTGGTGCAGCAAGTTCTTCACCGTCAACGTTAATCTCCTCAGTTTCACCATCCTCATTGAACGAAGACTGGCAGTGATAATTTGTGGGATATATGTAGGTCTGACCACCGTTCATGTAGGGAAATCCACTATTATCAACAGCAAAGCCTACAACAAAGAAGACATTCATATTTTTTATCTCTCTATTTTTGACTGTCGTAAGTTAAATCGTCGAAGGTGGAGTAAACATTTTCTTGAAAAAAAAAAGCTTCCGTGATATCATTTCTTATCTATCCTACTGTTCATTCACTCTTGAAGCGGAACACGTGTTTGCATCACCAGTCAGTAGCACTTACCATTCATGACAAGAACCCCGCTCTGATCTATGTAGCCAAAGTATGGCAACGGTGCAGGATAATCCAGCAGGTGTCCATCGGTCAGATATGCTGAATCGGACGTGACCGATTCCGCAGTAGAAACGGATCCACTTGCAGTGGCAACATCGCTTCCATCAGTCGTACCATTCGCGGAGCTACTTCCCGTGGCGGCCCTATTTTCATTCCCATTCGTTGATGTCATTGTGTGCTTCTTCGGCCTGGATAAATAACCCTTTTTAAACAGTACATCCTGTCGTGGAGTGGTAATTTTCGTATATTCGTCTACATGATATAAGAAGAAGCAAATTAATTGACCCTCGAGTGACGAAAGAAGAAAACCCTTATACCTTCGTTAATGATCACAGCGCCATTTTGCTCGTTTTTAACCTCGGCAGTATATTGATCGTTGGAGTTATTCCTGTAACTGCCATTGCCATTGTAGCTATTGTAATGAGGATGCCTACTGCTACCATTATGATAATAACTATTTCTATTGTAATGACTTTTAAAATGAGAAGAGTAGTTTCGTGAAGGATGGCCGTGGTAGCCATTCGAGTATGGTTGACCGTTGCTTCCTTCTGTTGGTTGGTGACGGGCATAACCGTTCGTATTGTTCCATGATGATCTCCGATCGGACGAGTATGCAGTTGAATCATGTCTTGAATTAATATTCTCAGCCAACGAAGCCTTATCTACGTTTGTACCATCGGCATTCTCGAGAATAGCTTTTTTGATCCCACGGGATGATTTGGAAGCTGTAATTGGATAGAAGCAAAATTTACATAAATTATGAATTCATTTTTTTACAATTAATTTAAGTAAGTTCAAAACTAATCAGACAATGCGAAATTTTTAACAAAACAATAATTTAGCGCATCTTGATCCACATTTTTTTTTAAACAATTAACGAAGATTGCTCGAAAATATATGCCTTTGTTTTTATGGATGTAGACCATCGAAGCAACCGTAGGATTTTTATCCATCATGCATAACTTGTTAACCTTCCTATTGCATTGGCGTCATTTTTGATCAATTAACACATTAAAAATGCTTTAGCTTTTGGGCAGTATAAGTTAGATATGTGAACTTCTCCTAGCTTCTGAAAACAAATAAATTCCTGTCATTTACAGGAGTGACGCTACAAAAAAAGGTGCACATAGTGCATTACGGGTCAAAAATTATCAATGGTTTTGATTCGCTCCCGTAAATTCCCACTTGAGCCGATTAATGATATTTTGGCCATGCCAATGGACCGATTCCGATTTCGAGAATTGCAACATGGCAGGTTGTTTCGATGTTTAAATTGGATTGCCTTTGGTACCTTTCAATCCTAGAGCCTCACTTTTTTTATCCTGCATATTCTTAGCTGCTTAACCAGTCTTTTTGAAGACCCTCTTTACAACCGCCCAATTGCGTTCGATGGGCCGAAACTGAGGGCAATTTTGGTGGATTGATGTCTTTCTCAACGAAATCTCTTCAGGTTGTTTCGTTTTTTGATACGTTTCGAACGTCATTCCGACGCTGGTTCTCGTTTTATTGGCCAAATCACGTATCGACATTGATTTGTGCTTCCGAATTAGAGCTACCTCTTTCTGATCCAGCTTAGGGTTGGATGATCCAGGTTTTCTGATTCTTCCTGGCATTCAGTTCTGGCCAGTTCATTCAAAGAATTATGTTCCCGAAACTTGATTATGATGGATTTTAAACTAGCGTGATGAATGCCAAAGCGCTTCGCCAATTGTTGCCTAGATACACCCTTTTCACGTAGCCATGTGCCCAAAACTTTAATTTTCAAGTTCGATGCGCGGCATTTTGAAACCAAATAATTTAAACCGTGCAAACAAGTAAACAAACGAAAGATTACAGTCAAACGCACAGCATGCTATGATGAACAAATTGATACCATCGATTGCAGATGCTCAAGCAAGTGAACGAGTCTCCTTATATACAAACACAGGCACCGGCGAAAAGGTCATCTTGCTAAGTAGCATTCTCTGTATGGTGTCGAGAGCATCAGGCCGTACTTCTGCCAAGGATACCAGTGTTGTTGGTGTGTTGTGTTTTGTAGGCTGATTACCCAGGTAACCAATAAGCATTAGCATATGCAGTCAATCAGTCCTAAATCCGCATTTCAGATGCTACAAGCATTATATTACCTTTATATCAGCATCTTGAAAGCTATCTGTAGTAAAGTTGCATTTAAAATGTTATTTAAATGCTTGTAGCCTGTAATAAGCATTTCGAATGCAAAATAGCATTAATGAAGCATTATCATAGCATTGCACTAAAACAGCCATATATTGGGCCAAATGTGGCATTTATGTTTCATTTAAGGTAACTTAAATGCTTGATAGGCTGCCGTTAACACGCTTTGGAACTGCTTATTGGTTACCTGGGTAGATCACCTATTCATTGTGCTGTTTTTCCGAATTTTATTTTATTGGCCGTATTTTATCTACTACCTTTTCCTTTCTATGGTAGTTGAATTAGTTTATGTTAGTTTAAACATTTATTTATAGGCATAATTATAAAGTTTCAAAGCACTTAAGTTTTTTTATTTCTGTTCATTTAGGATCCTAACAAGCTAGCTAATATTTATCTGATGACTTTTTCGTCTTCAAAATACTTATACCCTTTTTTGGCAGAAATGCTAAGGATTGAGTGAGCGAACGAAGTGACTGGTCACAAGATCAAAAATCGTAAACCAACTTTTAGGTTATCTGTGAGAAAATAAACAATTTTTACATGACTATAGACACGATAGTGTGCATGCGTTAAACGTCACTAATCTCAATAGTCCTAAAATAGATCTGATCCGAGATTTAATATGGCTCGCAGTAGTTCATCAGTAACCTTATTACCTGACAAGGACATATTGCCCATCCGGACACATCTTAAGAGTAGTCAGAGTAGAATTTTACACTGCAAATTAATTTAAGTTTAAAATACGAAATCAAACTAGGTAGGTAGGTAGGTAAACCAGGTATAACTAACAAATGCAACGAAACTGACTTGTACTGTTTATAAAGCTACATTCGTAATTAATGGTAGGCGCACAGTTTTCAAAAGCACGAATCATTTGTTGACACAGAAAGAATATTCGTGTACTGTACAAACACAATAATAAGAACAACGAATATTTTATTATACATTAAAAAGAAACGTCTATCTGGTGGTTGCATGAATGACAGACAGATCTACTATATCGACTCGAAATGTAATTGAAAATAAAACCGTAATTAGAGAGTTGGTCCAGCGTTTTTTGTTAAATATTTTTGACATGGGATTCAATGGGGCCTCCCTTAGCTCTGTTGGTAAAAGCGCAGCTACAAAGCAACATCATGCTGGAGGTGGCTGGGTTCGATTCCCGGTCTGGTCTAGGAATTTTTCGTTAAGGAAAAGGTCTCAACTACCTGTGCATAGGGTGGTATGATCGTACTTGCCACACAATCATACTTATGCAAAACGGTACTTGGCATCGAAAGCTCTCACTTAATTACTATGGAAGTGCATTCAGAACACTAAGTTGAGAGCAAGCAATAAGCAAATTTTGAAAACAATAAGCTTGAAATGCTAAATAAGAAGATGG
This sequence comes from Aedes japonicus, assembly GCA_034211315.2. NCBI lineage: Eukaryota > Metazoa > Arthropoda > Insecta > Diptera > Culicidae > Aedes > Aedes japonicus. The sequence continues at coordinate 4,501 of JASCZW010008660.1, read as the reverse complement.
GATTCAATCCTGTATTTTTGGGAAGAGCTATTATTGAAGCTAGTCACACGACAAATCAAACTGTACAGATCAGCATTATACAATTAATGTATAATGCTGATCTGTACAGTTTGTTTTGTCGAATTATTTATCAAACCAGATACCTATAGCCCTGAGACACGTTCACCTTATGACCCTATAATAGGTTTATAATGAATCCTAGAAAGTGTGAGCAGTTTACAGTCGAGTTATTAGTACACGACACTGAAGAAGTCTGTACATTGTTGACAAAATACGCGTATCTGTCAAGATAAGCAAAAGAGGTAGTTGGAATTAAATGGAAAATACTAATTTTTCTTCTCATTTCTAGTTTTAGGTTTATAATGGCTTCCAAAAGCTGATCAGTTCATATAGATCCCAGCCGCTGTGAACTTTCAAAATTGTTTGTTTTTTGTGGGTCACTAGCTGCTCACTGAATAGCGTCGAAATCTCTGTGATGGCCTTGTTTAAAAAAAATTCTAATCCCTACTACTCATTCCTCACACATTCACCAAATGTTCACAGGAAGACACTGTTGTGAACTGAAGAGTTATGTAAGAACCCAAGTAGCACAACCTGTTATGTAATGATCAAAAATTCATCTTTAAGACATGATCTCATGTATTAATCTAGTACGCATAACTTATTTTTGGTATCTTATATGACCAAAACAACGCAATAAATCGATCTATTTGAAACATCGTTAAGGTCACACAAGAAGTTTTAAGATACAGATTTAATACTAATAATACGTTTTCAAGATGCTTTGAATAACATGCTTTCAACATAATGATGTCTTATCCTGATAGTTTCTAGCACCATAATAACAAATAGGTTATAATCAAGTAATTTCAAAGTAAAAACAATTGCAGAAATACATGAACATGACATGCTAGTTTGAGAAATGTCAAACGAACCGAAGTTAACAAAAATGGTTAAGATTATTATGATTGTAAAAATTATGTTTGTTTATGCGGAGAATATGCCCAACTCATTGTAAAAAATGGCAATCGTTTTTGGCCAAATCAATTATTAAATAGTTATAAGAAATCTAAAGATTGTTAATGCTCACAACGCTTAACAAAATATCATTTGCAGGGGCAGCTTCTATGGTGCAACTTTTGGTTTTACTCTTGCATAATTTATGCGCCGTTCTACTTCTCTTATTTTTGGCAAGATTGCGTCTCTGCTGTTGGAATCATCAAAAATCGCCATGGTGGATTAGACACATGGTCTACATTTTTTTTTTTTGTTGGGGCGTAGAAACACAGCGTCCACTGAGTTGAACTTTTGTGATAATGGTCTACATTGTCGATTAAAATTATTTTGAAAACATAACTTTTTTTTCTAGATTATCGAACAATTTTCCTTCTTAATCAAAATGTATCATCTCAATCATTGACAAAAAAAACGCTGCTTTTGAAATCTTTAGTGATAATAATAATCAAAGTTTCAACCGGCACTGTAATTTTGTCCTTAGCTATGGCGTGAAGTTGAAATTGAGTTCAAAATACATCTTGAGAGTAGTCTAAAAACATTCTCATGATGGTCCATTGTATATTATTTAATTATTTATTATAACATCATAATAACCATATTAGGGCATCTTCTTAGTGCAATGTCATTTGGCTCCAGAAATTTTAGAGAAAATTACGTTTCTTGTGGTCCGTCACAATAAATCAATTGCTGATGGGGATTCTTATTTCATGTTATAGTTAGTTTTTAATGCATTTAGTTTTACTTTTTAATAACTTGACTATAACCTATTGGGTTTTGTGTTGCTATAAACTACGTAGATAAGACATTGTCTTGTCAAAAGCATGTTATGCAGTGTATCTTTAAAACTTCTTACGTGACCTTAACGATGTTATAAAAAGATCTGTTAACTGCGCTGTTTTGGTCATACTTGAGTCTAAAATTAAGTCATATGTTCTGGAAAAATACATGAGTGACAAATGATAGGCAAATGTTTTGCGATAACATTCTCATATGACAAAAGATGTTTTTGACTTCATTCTTAATACTCCTGTATAACATAATTTCAAGATAACTGACAAAAAAAAGTTTTTGGTGTTACTAGGGAAGGTGTAAAGGGTTTTTGCGTATTTTTGTCCATCTTGTCATATCGATCATCATATCAAACATATGTGGACCGTCAGATTGGCTCATCCGATGTGAGGAGTTTAACAAAGACATGAAGTAATTATGGAGACTTTATTGAAACTATTGCGAAATCTCCATTGTCACAACTGCGAGTACTTGTAATTTTGTCAGACTGCCTCCTAGACAACAACTAGCACAAGCAATGACGTTGAATAATATACCGATTTCATTTGTTTTTTATTTGTTATAACTCTTTTGTAATCATTTAGTGACAGTATTTAATTCAAAACTTAGCCATTGCTTCTTCACGTAGCTGGCTGCCAATTGTCGAGAAAATGTACGGTTAGATAGAGAAATTCCAGTCCAACAATTTTTAATCAGGTGTAACCATCGTTGGAATATACGCACACAAATAGTCGTTTGTGATGATTGGGACATGACCTCGGATGCTGCTTATTCCAACCTAAAGGAATGAACCTGAACACTATAGATCACATTGAAGTTGATTATTCATAATTTTATAAGTTATTGGTTATAAAAGCGAGCTATCTTACATGATGATATCGCCCAAGGCCTGAACACCGCGTCTTCGCCCTTATGGTATTTCTTGATGAACGACGCAACTTCCGGCAGCCATTTCGTATTATAAATTTCCCCGTTCACGGCCAGCCCGGAGCGAAAGAAGAGCGGCTTTGACATCTCCTTCTCACTAATTGTCAGCCACAGCAGTTTCTTCTTGGGGAACTTGGTGTGTGAAATGAACATCATATCGGAGCTCACTTCCTTCGTGTGGGGAGTAAAATACGAAGTGCCCTGCCAGTCGTTGCCATTTAGGGTGAGATAGGTCTCGTCATCCATCACCACCACCACGTCACGATTCGCCGGGCAAATTGAGCTGACCATCTTATTCAGCCGCTGCCGCTGCATCATTGCCTACAGCTCTTAAACCAATGGACGCGATTTCCGCTTCTTGACCTGTATTTTCATGTTCGCCAGGTACTTTTTCACTGTTTGACCGGTTGAACCAACCTCCCGGCCAAGCGCTCGCAGCGATGGAGCCGCTTTTCTCTCGGTCTTCCTATTCAGCATCCTTTGGAACTTCTTGTCGCTCAGGGTCGTCGGCCGTCCGGAACCGGGTATTCTTTCGATGCTCTGATTGTTGTCTAATAGTGCCAAGATGTTGTAGATGCCGGAACGGGCGTATCCGGCGTCCAAAAAGTGCCGCACGATGTCCATTTTCGACGCGGTGAGGTGCCGTTCTTTGAACGCGCACACTTCTGAGCGGAGTTGCTTCACTGTTTTTGCCATAACGGTTAGAGCCATGACTGATAGAGCTGTTAAATTTTGTCTGCTGAATCATGGGTTACTATGATTGATGCTGCATGGGTAGTTTCGTCAGTGCGGGTTAAGGTAAACCCATGAAAAATCGGCAATTTTTGTCATTTTTTTGAATGCAAACGTTACACAACACTAGACAACACTCACGACCCCGTGCATATTCGAGCTTTGGTCAAAGACGGTTCAGTTTTGTAGGCCGAGCCAAGTATAACATTCTGCCAAAAGACATTAACAATCGCATATTATTCAAGTTCAGAGATTAATAATCGCATATCATTCAAGTCAAAAGTTAAACGTTATTTACTAAGCCAAATACCCGCACTTGTAATATAAATATTTCTTTTTGGGTTTTTGAATATACAAGTGTATTTATTTTTCTTGTCGTACGCAGTCGCAGATTTAAGTAATTTGTGCGTTTGTACATTTAATTGTATTTAATTTTTATTTTTATTTTTATTTTATTTTTATCCTACAACTGTACAATAAAAGCGTATTGTTAGTCCTTTGTTATGTTAGTCTCTACCAAAAGTCGTTTTGTTAGTCTCTAATTTGTTGTTTTCAAATCAATACATGCTCAGTCATTTTTTCTAGTTTTATTCCAATTTCATTCATAGCTAAATTCTGAGTGTCCACTATCAAGGGGCTCAAAAAAGAGTCTTTTGGTAAGGGGGAGAGCGGTGGGTCATAAAAAAAAAATCATTAAGGCTGCCAGTTTCACCAACTCTCGATGAGCGCGAAGTACGACGACATAATAAGCAGCTTCTCCGTGAACGCCTTCAGCTATGTTTGTCAGATTAATAAAATTTTATCATACACAGATAAAAAGAAACACTGAATTTTCTGCGTTATCTAATGTACATAAAGGGAATGCTAGATTTGGCAGAAAGTAATGGGATATTTCATGTAAAATTAAGCCAGATAACGCCTGAATCAGCCTGTTGTATGAAAGATTGCTAACAATATCGTTGTTTACGCTCCTTTGACTTGGAATTACACGAGGGGAAATTTTACGCGCTTGTTAAAATTATTTTTTTTTCTGTGT
>JASCZW010008659.1:0-48455 GCA_034211315.2 Aedes japonicus | reverse complement strand
TGAACCCTTTCTCGCTCAGTATATATCATACACATTTGTGCGAAGAAGATATAAGCAAGAAACTTTGCCTTTGATTTTGCTACACAGCCACTGTATAATTACTACCACCTGTATTCTCCTGAAAATAAACATGAGAAAACCAGCGGCTAAACCCGACCTTGCACTACGATAATCAATTGCTTTGAAATTTGATACACTTCCCAACCGCAACGGTAGCTCCTCAATATTCGTTTCCGTAAACGACCAACCAGCCAACATCTAAGCATCCAGCGTGCTCCCGAACAGCCATCGGAAGCATGTGAACTGCTAATTTTCAAACTGCTTCCTGTCCTCAACGCACCACACCGACGACCGACCGTACGAGGTTTGTTTCGAAGTAGAAAAAGAAGTATTACATTTGGAACTGAATGCAACTGCTCGCGTCCACTGAATATGAAAACAATGACGTGATCGCCAGCATGCAGTTCGATTAGTCATTCCGGTCAAGTAGGATGGGTAGTTCGTAAATTTTGGGCGAAAGTCGTGTTCCTTCTTGTCCCACGCGCTGGCTGGTAATTGGTGAGGCAAAGCAGAAACTAGCTATCCCTATCTCACTATCTTTCACGTGTACATAATTATGATTGACGATATGATCGAAGCGACTAGCACAATTCTCATAATTGTCATAATTGTATTGTAAACTGATGCACAAAGATGTCACGAATGCAACAGCCAGCCAAACGAATTGACAACGATTTATCTTTGATAAGTGGAGTTTTCATCGTCAGGCGAAAGATAAAACGGTTTGACAGTAGACAGTAAATGAACGGGATAATCACTAAATGATCATGCATACTGCAATGTCGCAATTGTTATCCGAGAATGGCCAGTCAACGCAACAATTTAAGCAAAAAAAAGCCTACCGCCGCGTCGTTTGCACTTCACCTGGCGAGTTGGTAGGCGGGCGGCTAAGCGGGTAAAATGTGCAAACAAATGCTGTTAAATTATAGCTTAGAAACAGATATCAGTTTAACGATGACAATATACGTTAAAAACAAAACTATTCTCAGTATAATAACATCAGAGAAACATACACCTACGATGCATTCGTTATCGAATTGATATGACAATCATGTTTCCGGAAAACAATTTGAAAATCATACAGGAATGACTTCACGAAGTAAGATCCAGTGAATCCATATTGCAGCGCAAACTTCGAATCAATTGTTCACCCAACCGGTCGCGTCCACCGTCATGTTGGACTGTCGGATGAATTGTGTCTTCACTTGCAGAGCGCCGTGATAATTTAAAATGAAGCAGCCAAACTAATTTGCATTCATAATGGCAAGATACCCGCCAATAAGACTATGAATTGTTAATGACGCTAAAGGTGGGATTAAAAGATGCACTGTTCCACTGCAGTTCTAACACAGTGCATATTAGGGAGCGGTTGAGATTAAGTTCCAACAACATCGATTGGCAATTAATTAGGTCCTATTAGTTTTTTTATAACTCAAGGCCATACTACACTGGCATTATGAAGAGATCGCAGTTGGCCGTCAATTGAAACTGACGTGCTTTGATTTTGCTGCACGAAAAAAATAGCTACTCGAATCCGTGAATTCAGCCATGAATTCAGAACCGAGAAAAAAATACACCGTGAACGGAATCACTAGTTCATGATCTGTTTTCGGTTTTGGGAACGATTTTGTTTCCGTTTTTCGATAATGCTACTCTGAGAAAAAATCTATCGTTATACCGACAACTAAATCATGTTCAAGATGACTATTGCATTTAATGGTTACAATAACCATGAACATGGACGAATTCACCACGTACATGGCGTTCTTGACTACGATCATGGTAACAAGGACTATTCCGACATTATGGTAAATGTTGAATCAAATAGTTTTAATGGTCGCTTTAACCATGATCATAATCGCTTCAAAATCACTATACTGCAATAGTCATCCTAACCCCCAATAATGGTAAAATTGACTATCAAATTTGTCTTTGTGTACCTTTATTAAAAAGTCACTCGATTTGAGTTTTCTGTCACAGCGGTCATTGACAATTGCAATTTTTAGCTATAGATAGTTTGACATTTGTAAAACTTAGGGCATCTTCAACGGCGATGCAAATCGTGGATTGGATTTATTTTTTAGACCAAACGCAAAAACATCGCTGCGCCGGTGTTTTAAATTTTATTTTATACTGGATCTATTTTTAAAATGATCCAAAACTGGTATATGTTTTGATCTATTCTTGCAGCAATTTGGAAAAAGAAAGATACTGTTCCGAAACACTTCACGCTACTTGATAATACCAATTATTGATCAAAATTTCAGCTTTTGCTAAACAATAACTCAATTTCATTGAATAGAGGATGTAATGTTAGCCTAGCTTCTTCATTCGGCCTATGGACCGAATGTGTCATTAATTTAGCGATAATCAACAAAATCATGTTGCTATTAGGATGACCGATGTTATCTAAAATAATTGAGACAATATTAATCAACTTAAAGTTTTTCACTTCGGCGTAATTTTCGATTTCTTGAACTTTTGGGGCATCATGATTTCACTGGTTATGCTGAACGATCATCTGTACACGATCTTCAAGTGATCTAAATTTGGCTTAATTGAATCGATAAAGCGAGTGATGCAGTCTGGATGTGCAGAAAATAGTTACACGTTACAAACTAACTGTTCACATAGCTAAATTAACAATGATTTTTCAAGAAAATCGTAGTCTCAATGTTGGGGACATATTATTTTGTATGTTCCCAATTATAGCCTGTTATATCAATAACGTAGTAAAAAGGTTGTTATTGGTAAATTTCTTGTGGAAATGCATGAATTTGTGGTTGTTTATATTTAAGAGACTCATCTAAACACAAACTGAAGGAACAAAATCATTGTATAGTGAATTATGATGTTTCCATTATTGAATGTCCGATAAATCATATAAGAATATCACTTAAGTGTTTCGAGGCAGTTTTACTTTAGTTTGTTTTGTGAAATGTTGTATTAAGTAAATCGAATACAGCTCGCAATGCCTTAATTCATAAATTTAGAAAAAAAAACCGCACAAAGACTGCATTTAATAAAAAAATCGTTCTAATGGGACGAAGTTTCATCCAAGAATAGACCCAATTTGATGCCTATAGACCGACATTAAATCCATATCCCTCGAAAGTTTCTGGCTTTATGAAAAGAGTTGTGTAACTTTTCGTGATACATACTACCAATTGTCTTATCAAACTTATTTTAGCAAGTGTCTTACTAGTTGAATCACGCTTACAGCTTGAAAACTTTATGATTAACAATAAAAACCACACTGTAAATTTGTTTTCGTAAATTAGCTCGTTCCGTAAACATGGATTTTGTACATAGAACAAATGTCCCGTATGTTGTAAGAAACTGTTGTAAGAGAAGCTGAAATTGAGTGAAAGGGCATGTGTACAGTGGTACTCGAACCAGCTTCACGAAATATTGACCGATTTCAATTATCTTAGAAGCATTCGACGGTAAAATCAATTTATATTTATAATGCAGTAACGGGAATAGCCTCGGTCTCCGGATACCGGAGATATTCCGTGTATTCTGAGGGAACGTTCCACATGTCGATTTTCTGGTGAAATTTTGTTCAGGATGCCGTTTAGAAATATTTTTTACATTCCCCAAGCGAATGATTTGTTGATCTAAAAAATCGGCCCTAAAAATGTTTTTGGAGCAGGTTCCTCTGAAGGGATCTGAATTCGGCCAGATCTTTCTTTCACCCAAAACATGCCGAGCGACAACAGTTTCTTCATCTTTTTTCGACACAAAGCTTTCCTTAAAGTAGACATTTGGACACATTGGCCACTCCCGGGGCCACCGGAATGTTTCTGGGGGAACCTGTAGCAGGAGCAAATTAAATTTTGACGCCAAAACATGCCGTGCGATAGCTCTATCTTCATGATTTTTTATAAATAAGGTTTTGGAATGCTAGAAAAGACCATTAGCTACATTGCACAATGTTCCAGTAAGCTACTTTAGGCGGACATGAGGTTTTCAATGGAAATGTATGGTTTTAGAGCTTTGATTACTTCTGAGATCTTGTTGCAAACTTGTTGTACTACAATTTGTATGAAATTATTTTTTTCTTGCATTAAACGCAAGATTGGCGTATACCCTAACTTTTTTATGAACAAATATCAGTGGAAGAAATTGTTGTTATAAAAAACTTTGTAGAACATTTTTTTTCTTGCTTCAAAGCCTACTGCGATAATTCCGAATTTTAGTAAATAATCGTTTTTCGACTCATAGTCATTCATTTTTAACTTTTACCAGCTTGCTATGTCTATCTACACTAGTTGTTTGTTTTGACATTTGCTACAATTTTGCTGAATACACTTTTTTCTTTTTTTTAGCATTTTAAGCTTATTGCTTTCACAATTAGCTTATTGCTTGCTTTCAACTTAATGTTCTAGATGCACTTACACTGTTATTAATTGAGAGCTTTCGATGCCAGGTACAATTTTTCCATTTGTATGATTGTGTGGCAAGTACAATCATACGCTATGCCCAGTCGAGACGAGAAATTTTCCCTAACGAAAAATTCCTAGACCATACCGGGAATCGAACCCAGCTACCTCCAGCATGGTGTTGCTTTGTAGCTGCGCCTTTACTGACTGAGCTAAGGGAGGACCCACCGCTGAATACACCGTAGTTGTAATTCTTCTTGTTTTAATTTTATAGTAAATTTTCAGTTAAATTTACGCCATACTATAAGCCTCACAACTTGAAATTGAGCGCCTCAAAAAATATGGCAAATCATGACTTGATTCAACACACCTTAGAATATGTTTAGGGAGAATTCTGGAGAGATGATATTTTTCATTCTTTTTCAAAGCTACTTTCTGTAACATACAGTTTTCAATAAAAACATACATTAGGAATTCAAATGGAATCACAACACATAGAAGTCATGGCTATCTCTACACAGCCATAATACGGCAAACCGTTGACGCTGATACACCCACTAACTTTGCTGTCTCAGACATCGAAGCTCCAGCGTTTCGAGCACCGACAATTCGGCCACGTTGAAATACCGAAAGAGTTGTAAACATCGTGCGTGTTCACTACTCCCGCGTTCCCGTTTTTTATGACGCAGCAGAGAGTTTTTGAAATGACTGGTTTCAAAGGTCGTGCAAATTTTGATGATAGGGGTCCGTACATTAATTACGTAAGGCATCTTTATGTAAGTCTCGACTCATCTCTAAATATTTGATACTAATTTTGAAATTATATTTGTAGGCGCTATAGTCTGTTTTACTGCCATGATCACGTTGCAGGTTATGTCTCTGGCTTGCAAAAGCATTTCAGAAACCACCTGCTAAAAAATTATATACGTACTGTAAGAATAAACAAAGAACTAATTATAACCTCAATTTTTGAAGATAGAAAAGTGTTTTTTTTTTGCAACCAAAAACAATACGTACAGAAGCCGCTCAGCTTGTCATGTCAGAATCATATTGTGTAATTTTGAAGTACGTAGTCTTACCTATTCGAGATCATTACTTATTCAAATAACATTTCATACGCCACTCACCACAAAGCGCTTTTAATTGGTTCGAAAATGCAGGAAAAGGTCTTTTGTTGGACCACAGTTCCTATATTTTTAAATCCTGTATACGGCAAGTTACACCGGAAACAACTATCGATCTGAATCAAGAGGAATAGAGTGATAATTCGTTCAAACTAAATATTCCACCTGAAGACTTGAACATGTCTACTATGTTAAAGGATACGGCACCCCTGATATGCAGGAATAAACATTAAACGGTTATTGAACTTCTCATACTTTTTGTACGGGCACGCGTGCGTAAGGATCAAAGCATAGGTGTTTTGAACGACACTAAAAGGACACGAGGAAACGCATTTAAAACAGATAGTCGTCCCCTTCGTTTTAATTCAACAACCTGCGAATAGGGGCGATCCTTAAATTGACGCAAATGTTAAATGTTCCCTGCGTTCGTTAAATTTAACTTGTCAGTATACCTTATAAGATTGATCTTTGCTCCGAATCCGATGAAATGCAGTTAGCGTGATGAAGAAACTTATTTTGTTCTATGTATGTGCAAGTGACCGTACTGTTTCGTACGGAAGGAAGTCCCGCATTAATTTGCTGCTACTGTTTTAAAGTGCACCCACTTTTTCATATTTACCTTGCGCACTATTTTGCATTAGTAGGTATTTGCTCCAGTGTAGGTTTCCATTGGCGGAGTAGGGGAGCTGGTGGTAAAATGGACATTTTAATCATTTATTAGATTCATCAGCAGGCAACATTGGTATTTATAGCAGGAGGAACGCACGGTAAGATCAGTTTACAAATATGGGTAAAGAATACCCATAAACGCGAAAAGGTGCACATGCTCATCTATGGGTACCTTACTATTTACCCATATTTGAGTATTTTCCCATACAAATGTACTCAAATATGGGTAAAGTTAACTTTTCCTATAAATGAGTATGTGCACTTTTTTGGGATTATGGGTAAACTGAGCTTAGCGAAAAAATCATGGCTACTATGTCACACTTCATAATTTACTGTTGCTAACCGAGCAGCTGTTTGATCATGCCAAAATATTAGGGGAAGAGGTTGTAAAATGAACACATTAAACATGTTTCTCGTATTATTCTTTAACAACCCAATAAAACACAAAACAAAGTACATCAGATCATTTTTTTATACCTATCTTTTTAAAAAATAGGCAATATATAATCAAAATCATGATTTAATTTTTATTCTTTTGCATTCAGGAACAGTGAATTTATAGACCCTCAAACACTATGCAGGTAAAATGATCATGGGTATGGTAATATGAACAAATATAGGTGGTAATATGAACACCCTGTGAGAATAAAATGAACATATTCAATCGGCACCTTTCATGTTAATCATTGATAACTAAAAACGGCTATAGGAACAAATTATCGCAGATTATTTTCATATGTATCTTCTTAAAGATATAAAAAACAAATCTTCTTTAAAACAAAAGAGAAGACTTAAAAGCATTGATGCATTCAGAGTGAGATCGCACCAACTATGAACTACATTTTTGTATGACTTCAAGACAGACAAACAGACAGACAGAATCGGCATTTGAAATCGTCCTAGCTCGCTCTTCATTCAGCGTGTAACCACATCAAGCAGGAAATGCATTTCTTCCATCTTTGACTGTTGATTAAGTCCAAAAATATAGCACCACATCGATCACACCTTGCCTCGTTTTTTGCTGGTATTCGTTCTTTTTGTTTTCGAAACTTCCGACGCTGTTATGCCTTGTATAGCTGTCCCCGGTAATCCCAACTGCTTGTACGGATTGACGCTTCCGCTTTGAGGCTTGGAACTTCCATCTCAGGCGCGGTAGAATTTCCATCGGGGAGATATTGAACGACGAGTTGGGAGAGCCTTCAGAAGGTGGCTCCATCAACGAAATATTGAACGAGGAGTTTTTGAAGGTGGCTCAATCTGATAGATCTGGTTCACGTCAGACACCGGAACATCTCCAGGAAGCTCATCAGATTCAGGAAGAACGATAGGGTTCGGCACAGAAATCGGCTGTATTGTTGATCCATCGACCACAGTCAGATTCGAAGAGTACAAGTCTTCGTCGCTGAACACATTTCTGTTAAATGGCCAAATACCAGTCTTACGAAAGGCGTTCACAGCCACAGCTACCGAAACGGCTTACGGAAATGCTACACCCAGCAACTCAGAGACGTTGTACAGCCCCATTAATTCTTTCAAGATTTCTGGGCATGAAATCTTCAGAAACATTGGATTCATAGAAGGTTTTAAAGGGCACCGTAAAGGCCACATCCAGTGGCTGCAACTTGTTGCGATCACCGTAAAATCGAAGTCTTTCGTGTGTGAGCTGTGGCCATCAATAATCAGCAAAGCAGGGTTCTTTTCCGAGGAGTTGACCTGGTCAATAAAATGGTCGAAGTAATCCAGAGAAGACTCGCAAGTCATTTAGCCGGAAGGGTTGCAGTTGAATTTGGCCCCTTTCTTCAATGTGTTGTGCATGCGCACCCGGGGGAAAATGACGTAAGGTGGCAAATGTTGCCCGCTTGCGGACATACGCACTGTTAATTTTACCACCAGCACGGGGTGTTCATTTTACCCCCACAAGGCTTTCAACTAAAAACCCCAAATTTAACATAAAAAAATACTTACTTTTTCTAGTAATTGCTGGAAAACGAAATGAATTACTGCTTTTTACAACGGAATTCATCAGAGTCTCGTTTAATATCACCGCTTAGAAACAGAAAGCGTAGTTTGTTTTTGTTTATTATTTTCGTCGTTTACAGTTTCTCAGAGCCTAAGGTGGCTCTAACAACTTTTTTGCTTTAAATATAAGGTGCAGTGATAATTGATTTAGTTTATATAAATAAATGCTGTAGTTTTAGCACCTGTTCATAATACCACTCCTGTTCGTTTTACCACCTGTACCCCCTTTTAATTTCTTAAGTAAATTAATAATAATTTCTTTTGACCTTTAGTGAAAGGCAATTGTGGGCCAAGTAATCGATGAAAAGTTGCTATAGGAACCTATTTTCATAAAGATTAAGGAAAAGGTTAATAGACAGGAGACGAAAAGTAAGCTTTCTCCATAGTAAATTACATGTAAAACCTCAAACGGCGTGTGCAATATCAGTTTCTAATCAAATAGGAAAAACAGTATCTATTTAGGCCTATGGATCTAGAATTGAGCCTATCGATAAAAAATTACTGAACCTAAATGTTTTGCATAGGCTTATTCTTTTTTGCATAGGCCCAATTCTGGATCCATAGACTCTTATTACAGCCTCCTTCGATCTCACTTCCTTAAGATATTTCTGAAGTGTCTACGTCATGTTGGCCCAGTATTTCTCCATTTACCGCAGTTCCGGTGCGTTCGGGGGATTTCGATGCTTCGGCACAAAATTGACCTTGTTAGCCTTGTACCACTCAAGATCCTCTTTCGAGTGATAACATGAGGCTACATAAGGCTACAACAAGAGGTGACCGCAGGTAACCAACTAGGCTGCCTGATGCCAAGCTAGTGTTGTTGTTTATTTTACCCCAAAGCGCTTGTTCTATCAAAAGATAATATGTGTACTATCCGATGTTCTTACAATATATGATTAATGTTCAGAATTTAACTAGCTTATTGAGTGTAAATTAAATTTAAAGGGTAAAATTAAGAAAATAATATTTCAAATTTTGAAGCATTATTTTCTTAATTTTACCCCATCTGTTCATCTTACCCACAGTTCCCCTCTATGTGCTACCGTCCGTCGACTCGGCCATCGTTCGTCTTCATGCTTCAGTGTGAAATTTAAATAACAATAAACTGTCAGCTGCCGATCGTGATCGCCTCTTTAGTCATGTATGTCAAACTGAAAGATGCGTTCCTACGAAGGTTTGCCAGTGCCGTATTGAATATGATTCACCTTAATAAACGAAAAGGGTGCCATATGCGGTGGTTCATTTTTTTTCCATGACTGCATATTTCGCCGTGGTGTATTTTATATATCTTATCTTCGATGATAATTAGCATAACAATGTTTACAATGTTTCTCCAGTACACGGTCATATGCTTAGAGCGGCCATGCGATACATTCTGGGACCACATTGAGGAGCCAAGTCGAAACTGTTCAGACGGAAAGTATTTCAATTCAACGTCCGATACGAGGACTCTGATCTTTGTAGGTGAGAATGTTCATTATGTGTTGTGTATTGTTAAATGAGGGAAGGTCATGGAATTTTATCTGATACCAATCTAATTTTGAGATAAAGCGACAATCATGTTCATTTGTATATTTTTTGCATTCACACAATGACCTTTTTTTTCACATTACAATTACCTGATTTTCATCACCTAGTTAGTGTCTAATTAAGGCCTGCTTTTCCTCGCTCAATAATGATTTTAATTTAGCGTACAAGTTTGACTCGTCTCGAACTAGTTCACGTTTCCAGGATATCTTCCCATTAAACGTTATTTAGTTCATGATAACGTGATTCAGTTCACGGTGTATATTTGCTTGTGCTCGAATTAATAACTGCAGTTCACGGATCAGGGCACGGATTTTTTTACGTGTTCTCAAAATTTCCATCCGATAATTCGCATGGGTTGCTACTTATTATTTAGCATTATAATAGGATAAAATCAATGCCTCTATTGCTCGGAATATCAAGATTGATTGATTTAAAATTATTTTATCAGCCAACAGAAAATATCTCTTTGTGATAAATTTTTCTCTTTTTAAAAACCTCAAAAGGTTTTTTTTTTTGTCTTTATTTGAGAGACTTTCGGTACCTCGAAAAGGACTTTTGATATGTCATGGAAATTTCAAAACAAGAAAATTTCAAACATTTCATTTCTTTGAAGACATTTTCTGACTGGGATTCTGCTGCTGCAATTTCTCTTGAAAATAACAAGGTAAGGGATGTGAAACAATAAGTTTCTTGTTTGCATTTTTTGTTATTGTATCAAATGCATGCAAAGAGAAGGAGTCGATTAAACGCCATACTAGCTGCCATTTGTGGCTTAAGAGAATCTTCACCTTAAGAGTATTTAACGAATCCAAATGATAAAATTCCAAGTAAATTATATACGAATCAACTAAATAGCTACGATACAACTTTTTTAACCAGTAAAACAGAACGATTTTCAATCACATGTAACTGTTCTTATTGTTGAAAGTTCTGAGCTAGCTTTCGTGCTAAATGTGCCGTATTGTATGGTTACTCATAAGCGACTGTTGATATTCAATTTGACGCTCAACTTGCACTATGGGTCTAGATCAAAACATAAACAATGGACATCGGTCACTTCCAAATATTAACATTCTTCTGTAATCCATATGCAGCCGGATTCGATCGGATGATGTTGTTGAACTACGTAATTGTGTTGCGAAACATTTACAAGTCATTGTTTACGTTTTGAGTTACACCCTTCTGACATGTTGAGCGTCACTTGATGTTATTAGCTACGAAAACTAGGAGTTACCGAAAGTAGAAACCCTGCAAAGGTAGTTTGAAAGTGTCCCTTGTAAAGGACGCGATTCCTAACTACGTCATTGTCGATCCTTAATTTCTTCTTAAAAATAAAAAAAACAAACAATGCCACTTATTCCTTAATAATGTACAAACTATGAACCGTTCTAGTAGTAAACCACTGCCTATCCCAAAGTAAATCGCAGTGTGTAACTGTTCTCCAAACTCATCCAAGCATAACTAATGGCCTCTGAAATGAAGTCTAAGACGAGACCCACGTTTCTGGTTAAATGCGAGCGATTCGTAAGGTTTTGATAAGTTCGATGACGTGATCAATTGATCGGAAAAAGAGTAGACCAATCGAGCTCAAGCTCAAACGCCGAGACAATTATTCATGTCTGAGTTCATCGAGTAATTGCTCCGTGGGGCAAACAAGGGCTAAACCCAGCGCTTGGTTGCTGCGATTGTTTTGAATTTACTCTTCTTACTCGCGACAATCGCATGTTTTAGACAGAATAATTGAAGCGGATCGTTTTTCCTTTTGTTTACAGAGAAACTTCCATGGATTCCCCACACTTGCTATCTTGGGAAGGAACGATGTCAACCTCATACCAGTTCGTGCAGCAAATACCGGGAGATACGAGAATGCTGCTGCGATCGCCTTCTTATCGCTTATTGTAAGTATCGGACGCTTTGTGTGAGAGCCAAAATGAACTTAACCTAGTTAGAGACCTATCAAAAATCAACGCACTAACATAAACCAGAACCTTCGCCACGCTCGGTGCATTGGGGCAGGTTCCCTGCTGCGAACGGCGGCAGCTGCTGTAATAATTTTCATAATCGATCCGTATGCGCTTACCTTGCTGCCGCGCCTTTTGAATAAACAACAAGTCTGTTCACTATCTCGGGACATGTAACCTATAAATAATGTTACCCAAACTTCGACTGAACTCACTCGAAGCTCGGAATTAGGATTCCTCTGTGCATGGCGTATTCTTCTTGCTCGTCGAGATCAGCATCCATTGGATTCGCCGCAAATACACAAACGTGTTAGCACAACAAACTGCAGCGTGATTATGGTCATAAAACCGCCAATAAAATCTATCGATTCTAATGATATGTAAATATTTAGGTTTTTTTTCTTCTTATTTCTGACTTTCATGTGAGCGCCATTTTCACAAAATTTGGTCGTCGTGATCAAACGGTTGCCACAGCAATTTACGACGGATATTGGGAAACTAAGCAAACATGGTTCAGTTTGTTGGGGTAATTTTATTAATTTTTAGTGACTGCCAAAATTATAATCAACGTCAGCAGTAGTCGGCGATCATGCGCAGAGTTCTGCGATGTGAAAAAAATAATTTGCGAATAATAAAGTCTTGAAGTCTGGCAGTTTTTAAGAAATATGTGCTTGTTGAACTGAGCAGATTTCAGATTACTTCGAATTTTAAAACCTACAAGTGGGCTTTCTATCTGCCGGCACAAATGATAACTCTGCAGGATATAACTCACAAACCACCAGCTGAGAGCTCGTGACGAAAACTGAAATCATTTCAACTTAATTAAAATGATCATTATTTCTTTAATTTGTTGAAGGTTAACATGTTTGTAGTTTAACAGGCATCCAAGCTGGAGTGCCCGCCTGTGTAAATTTCTGTAACTGCTGATTTTGTAACAGCTCGTTTCCGTTAGTTTTGGTGAATCGTATGTTGATGGCGCCACTTGCTCGCCTCGAGATTTGATAGTCTGTTAATTTTAGTTTGGTAAAACCTAGACTAGGTGGCATTATTTTTCCGACGGTATGCTTTTAATAATTTACACAGTAAAGTGGAAAAAAAAATGTACGAGCCTGGATGTTTGTTCTCTGTGGTTTGAGTGCTGCTGGTTTTTCTTTTCTTTTAGCATTTCAAGCTTATTGCTTTTACAATTAGCTTATTGCTTGCTCTCAACTTAGTGTTCTAAATGCACTTCCACAGCTATTAATTGAGAGTATCGATGCCAGGTACCATTTTTGCATTTCCAGGTACCATTTATGATTGTGTGGCGGCAAGTACAACCATACACTTATTGCCCAGGGAGTCGAGAAATTTTCTTAGCGATAATTTTCTTGACCAGACCGGGAATCGAACCCAGTCGACCCCAGCATGGTATTGCTTTGTAGCCGCGCCTTTAACGACTGAGCTATGGGAGGACCCAGATTTAAGTAATACAGATTATATATACTACATACAGATTACTTATCAGCTCATGTTCCGATATGTTACCAAGAAGATCGCAGGCGCAATGATTTGTTTGTTGACTGCCAGTTTGTTCACCTCTGAGAGGCTGGATCTTCGAGAAATCAGCGGATAAAGTTTGCATTAAAAAATTGACAAAAATTGCCGATTTTTCATGGGTTCATCTTCACCCTCACTGACAAAACTACCCATGCAGTATCAATCATAGTAACTCATGAGTACGGAGACAAAATTTGACAGCTCTATCAGTCGAATTCTAACCATGACACTATGGTCCGAATCGACAAATTTCACGACAAAAATCGATAACTCGAAAACCATTAACTTTAGACAGATGAAATCTTCAGGAGATTTGATTTTTTAAACAAGATCTTTCTTTTGGTTTGGGTTGTGACTAGGGTGGTCCTCTTATGTTCATAATAAAAAATTTAACTTTTTGTTCTTATGGCTTAGAGCATTTTTTGCTTCAACAGAATTGTAGATATTTTAATTTAATGAAACTTTGGTGAAGAAATTTAAATTCTATCTCATCTACGTATCGTTTTATAACAGTTTTTCTAACTTTCCTTAGGGTGGGACTTGAAAAAACAGTTTTTTTGCTGTAACTTTTTTTTTTCAATTTGAATTTGAAAACCCTGCATAGATGACTTTTAGGGTATAAAATGGGGCACATTTTGAAGGTACAAGATAGTTGCTAGTTATTGTATTAGAAAAGTTGTAGGGGTTGAAGTGTAGTACGTGAACTGAAAGTACAAACTTCCATCTACAAGATTTATGCAAAATTGTTTGTCCCCTTTTGTCCTCTTTAGTCCCACCCTAAGGAAAGTTAGAAAAACTGTTATAAAACGATACGTAGATGAGATAGAATTAAATTTTTTTCACCAAAGTTTCATTAAATTAAAATATCTACAATTCTGTTGAATCAATAAATCCTCTAAACCATAAGAATAAAAAGTTAAAATTTTTATTATGAACATAAGAGGACCACCTTAGTCACAACCCAAACCAAGAGATAGATCTTGTTTTAAAAATTAAATCTCCCCAAGACACCGTCTGTCTAAAGTTAATGGTTTTCGAGTTATCGATTTTTGTCGTGAAATTTGTCCATTCGGACCATAGTGCATGATGGCAAAAACGGTGAAGCAATTCCGTTCAGACGTGTGCGCGTTCTAAGAACGGCACCCCGCCGCATCGAAAACGGACATCGTGGCAACATCATGGCACTATTACACAACAATCAGAGCATCGAAAGAAAGCCCGGTTCCGGACGGCCGCTGACCCTGAACGACAAGAAGGATGCTGAAGAGGAATACTGAGAGAAAAGTGGCTACATCGTTGCGTGCGGTTGGCCGGGAGGTCGGTTCAACCGGCCAAACAGTGAAAAAATACCTGGCGAACATGAACATGCATGTCAGGAAGCGGAAGTCGCGTCAACTGGTTTCAGAGCTGCAGGCAATGACGCAGCGGAAGCGGCTGAATAAGATGGTCAACTCGATTTTCCTGGTGAATCGCGACGTGGCGATGGTGATGGACGACGAGACCTATCTCACCCTGGTTGGCAACGACTGGCAGAGCACTTCGTATTTTACTTCCCTCACGAAGGAAGTGAGCTCCGATGTGAAGTTCATTTCACAAACACCAAGTTCCCCAAGAAGATGCTGATGAAGCTGACAATCAGCGAGAAGGGGATGTCAAAGCCGCTCTTCTTTCGCTCCGGACTGGCCGTGAACGTGGAAATTTATAGTACAAAATGCCTGCCGGAAGTTGCGTGGTTCATCAAGACATACCATAAGGGCAAAGACGCGGTATTCTGTTCGGATCTGGTGTCGTTCCACTACTCGAAGCGATCGTTGGAGGAGATAGAGCAGCTGAATATCGATGTGCTGCTTCCCTTTGAGAATTTCTGGGCCAACCTGAAGCGTAAGATCTACTCGTACAATTTTGTCACACCTGAGAAGGAATTGATAAATAAAACGAAGAAAGTGGTTTTCGCATGTTTTCGTCCGCCATTGCGAATGGTCCGGTTAACTGCCAGAAGGCCGCTCGAAAGGGCAAGTAAGCTTAAATAATTACCTTCCATGGGAAATTTATCAAAAGCAATTATCTGTCTTTGCTTTTTTTTATCACCATCCGAAAAAAGTCATTTTTTTTATGCAAATGTTATAACGACTAAACTATGGCAGAGCACTTGGCTATCGTTCTCTCAACATGTGATCGGAAGAGAAGTTTTTCACGTTTGCGTAACGCTCTTATTTTTCAAAATTTTGAAATGACACCTGTACAGAAGCGAGAAGCGTAGTCCTATGTTATAAACCCTCCGAAGAAGAAGTAGAGTCTTAGAAAAAACCACTCATTTGGATGGATTGGCACCTTTTCGTCAAAATAAAGATAACAATAACAATAGAATGCAAATACGCGATTTTTTTACAACGCTCGCATCACTTATACTCTTAGGGGATAGTAAAGGATCGGGGGAAAGAACTTCCGAATAATGTGGTTTAATAATGGTAAATAATTGCGAGCTTTCTAACAATAGAATGCTCCTATCAGTAGGGAGATCAACCCGCCCTTTATTCATAAAATGGTAGCAACGAGGAGTTAGCATTCCGACTTTCTCCATCCAATTCACTTCAATCAGGTGCACTGATGATCCCTATCCTATCCCAATTATATAATAGATACTGTATATAGACCGGACAACAATTGTCTTATGCAGCCAAACGATCTGTCAAAAAATGCAGCCAAACGGACTGTCAACTTTAAAGGAGCAAGTATTGTGATCAAGTATTGTTTTGACAAAAGCCAATCATGAACAAATAAGGGATTTTCCACTTCAATATTCAGTAAATGTAAGTATTTAAAATGTAACTGGTTAAATTTGTTATAATTAGTAATGGAGAAAACAAATAAGAGCATTTTGTATTTACACTGCACCGCCTATGGCTTCCTAGAATTTTAAAATTCTGCCGAAAGGCCGCAGAATGCAAGCCATTTCTGCCTTATATTATCTTTGTTTGGAACCGACGAAAACCACAAAATTCACTTCACATCGCGGGTTATTGCCACAATTTCGCTCCAAACAATTCATTTTTTACACGGCACTTTTCACTATGTTTTTAAATGAATATCTTCAAACGGAATCAAAACAAACTACCAACATCGAAACCGAAACTTTTTTTTAGCCTATTGCGCTGTTTACTTCAAGTTTGTACAAAAACTAGTGGTGCCAGATCAATTGCTCAAATTTATGACATTTTTCAGGGTTGGCAGATTGTATGATTTTGCGTTGTCCGGTCTATAGATTATAGGAGTGTATCGCAACCAATCGTAGCAAACCTATTCTGTACAGAAAAAATGACAGCGTTGTCAATCGAATTGCAACAGACATCGCGAAAACTGTCAAGCAACAACGCTCAATTCGTTCGTACTACCAGCTCCACCCGGAGCGGAAAATTTGTGAGTGACCGATAAATGCAGCAGAAGCTGAGAAGGAAGACCGAGTGCAAGTTGGCATAATGTTTCCACGCCTTGGGCCAAAAGGCTCCCCATTGTAGCTGGGTCTTCATTTGGTGCGGTTGCGTCAGGCGCTGACTCGGTTGAAAAAAAAAACAGTACATACAAATTTAGAGAACAAGAAGACAACATCCGACAATTGAGCAAATTACAGTTTATCGATTTTCAAGTCGTGAAGGAATCCGAATCCTATCTGAGAAATAACACAAAGTTGAGATAATATTAAATCACCAATTTAAGTGGGCTATATTTTCCGAAAAGAAATATTTTTCGGAAAATGGGCACTAAAGTAACTGTTTTCGCATTGCCGATTGTAAAAAGTTTAAAACAAATCACTTGTACCTATTGTACGATAGTCAACCAAATTAAGCGATCTGGCCACATTATATAAAGTCGAGAAAAATATCCCAACCAATAGATGCCCTGGCAAACGCTGGCCTGCCTCTACCTCAATTGAACTTGTCAAATGTAGAGCGCTGGTCGATCACAGCACTCTAGGTTAGCTTGAATGAGACGCACGTGGTCGCATATTATACACTAAGATATTTTTCTGCAGAAATCTGTAGTGTTTTACCGAATTCTCAACAGCTGAACGTTCAGTAATCCGATTTAACGGATGTCGGTGAAATTTTACAGCTATCTGTAGAAAATTTACCGAATATCGGTAACATTTTTCCGAAATTCGTTCAATCGGATTACCGCACGTTCAGCTGTTGAGTACCAAGAGTACCTACCATAGAAACGGAGCGGAACCGATCATCGATATAACATTCAGCAGTCCTGGGCTGCATAGCAATTGGAGGGTGGATGATGGTTACACGTTGTATCGTTCACAATACAAGGCAGCGTGTGGAAGGAGGAGCATCCACTCCATTCGCCCGCAGATGAAGAACGTCCTACATCGATGTAGAGACTTTTAAAGAAATGCTTGAGAGGGAACTGAACTTACGCGAAACCCAGGAACCTTGCGGCCAACGACTCGTTATGACACTAACACGAGCCTGCGATGCGACCATGCCGAGAGAAGTCAAACCAAGAAATGGAAGATCACCGGAGAAATGGAAGAGGCGATCGCCGACCTTCGAAGAACATGCCTCCACGCAAGACGCAGGGTGCAAAGAGCGCGGCCAGACGGCGAGAGAATCGAGCGTAGAGGGGCGCTTGTCACCGCGAAAGCCGCACTAAAAAGAGATATAAAGGCCAGCAAGCGAGCCTGCTTCGAGGACCTGTGTCGCCTACCGGGTAGTATTAGCCAAAACAAGAGGATCGGCGGCTCCAACCGAGCAATCACCAGAGCTACTGCAGGTGATCGTTGGGGGACTCTTTCCAAACCATGACCCGAGCCCATGGCCCCCCGCCTCCGTAGATTTGTCCCATGACCAGCGTTCCAGTATCCCAGACCTTAACGCTGGTATAGCGACGGAAGGGTGGACGGCTCAGCCGAACACTCGTGACCACGTGGGCATTGACAACGGTACAACGGGGGCCGGCAAAGCGGCGACGGTGACGAACGGTGAACTCATTGCGATAGCAAAGTCGCTAAAGGTAAACAAAGTGCCGGGACCGGGTGGTATTCCCAACCTAGCCATCGAGACGATGCTGGATCCCGAAATGTTCAGGGTGGTGACGCAAAAGTGTCTGGACGAGGGCGTCCTGGAAAATTCAGACCCTTGTGTTGCTATCAAAGACAGGGAAGCAACCAGGAGATCCATCAGCATATGTCTGTTGGATACAGCGAGTAAGGTGCTCGAGATGGTAATCCTCAACAGACTGACGACACACACGGATGGTATAGGCGGTCTGTCTAATAACCAGTTTGGCATACGTAAAGGGAGTTCGACGATGGATGCCATTCTGTCCATCACCAAGACGGCTGACGCTACTGTGCAGTGGTCACCCTTGACGTGAGAAGTGCATTCAATAGCGTAAGTTGGGTGGCTATCACCGACTCGCTCCAACGCCTTCAGGTTCCTAGATACCTGTACAAGATTCTTAGAAGTTATTTCCAGAATTGCGTACTGGTATTCGCCTCTGTGTTGGCCAAATTGTCCGGAGTCGTGTCGTGACCGCTTACGGCAATCATGCACGTGTTCCGCAGTTCACTCAACTCCCACGCACTCGTTGCATGCGGAGGACTGTGCATGCCCATATTTATGCAGGTATTGCCTAAAACAGCCGTGGTCAGACAATATCTGCGTTAAGTGGAAGTTCACTTCACCGTGTCGCCTACCGACCCACCCGGTTGATTCTGGGATTAGTCGGTGGGTCCTTTGCCACTTAACCATGGATGCGGCTCTAGTGGTCTTCCGAATACCTCTTGTTCCGCGTTGTTCGAAGAACTCTATGTCCTCTTTTATGACAAAGCCTATTGGCATCATCCCGGCTAGGACGCTGACCGCGTCGCGTGATACCGGTCGGTATGCACTAACCACTCTTAGCCAATAGGTCGGTGCGTATTTTCTAGCTTACTTACGTAGCTCTTGGTACTCAAGGCGGTGATCCATGCCGGCCCACCATAAGTATGGACAGGGCGACACTGGCCAGGAGTTTACGCTTGCTCCCTTGCACCGCCGAGCTATTCGACATCATGCGGGGTGATGCCGATATAGCCATAGAGGCTTTCTTGAAGGTGTAATCGACGTGACTGACAAAGGACTGCTTATCGTCGATCATAACCCCAAGATACCTCAAGAACCTCTTCGATTCTACTGTGCAGTTACCTGCACTGATCTTCGCATGTTGCTCCGATTTCCTATTATTCACCACCGCGACCTCAGTCTTATGGTGGACTAGCTCCAATTGCCTGGAGCTCATCCATCTCTCTATAATGCCAATGGAGTGTGAGGCCGTTAACCCGACCTCTTCGATGGATTCACCACATATCTCCAGGGTGATGTCGTCTGCGAACCCGACTATCTTCACCACCGGGATATCTGGGAAACGGTATGTGTAACAGCCTCCCAGAGCGTCCTTGAGCTCCAACAAAAATGGCGAAACGACCAAAGGCAGGTCGCAGGGATCACCTAACTACTAAAGCCCTAAGAAGTTAGTCATATTGGGTGCTTAACAAGCACAATAGCCCCCTTCCCGAAGTAATACCGAAAGGTGATTCCGGGGAGGGTCCAGGGCTTAAGGCACGGGTGGGTTTTTAGTGAGTCGCACCCTGAGAGTTGGCACCCTCATCCCCACACCCTGACTTCTTCAGGTGTCTGGTTGCAGATTTTCCATCCCGTCTAAAAAAAACCTCTCAGGAAGATGCAAAAATATTTAACGTTTATCAACGAGAATTTCATAATTTAATAGGTTTCCTCTTCTGTGGTCACACGATATGGTCCTTCAAAATCTGGCCGGATTAAGCCTCGTGCCATTACTCGCCATTACTCGGTTTTGGAGTGATAAAGGGTGATACGGTTAAAATTTGGTCAAGGGAAAACGCGTGTAAATCGGTGAAATCGTTTATTTAAAAAATCAAATTAAATTTCTTTTTCAAGTTCAATTAGTATAAAATTCAGGAAAAATATTCAGTTAGGCTTCCGCTTTTCCAAATCCGAATTGCCGGGCCTTACGCTTGACCCCTGCCATCAGATTTTGTACAGCCACCTTGTCCACCTTCTTCGCCGCAGAAAGCCAGTTTGCCTTGAACTGCTGCTCGTCCTTAGCAGTTTTTTTGGTCTTCTTTAGGTTCCGCTTGACAATAGCCCAGTATTTCTCAATTGGGCGGAGCTCTGGCGTGTTGGGAGGGTTCTTGTCCTTGGGAACCACCGGCACGTTGTTGGCGGTGTACCACTCCATGGCCTTTTTACCGTAATGGCAAGATGCCAAATCCGGCCAAAACAGTACGGAAGAACCGTGTTTCTTCAGGAAAGGCAGCAGACGTTTATTCAAACACTCTTTCACGTAAATTTCTTGGTTGACAGTCCCGGAAGCTATGAAAATGCTGCTTTTCAAGCCACAGGTACAGATGGCTTGCCAAACCAGATATTTCTTTGCGAACTTTGACAGTTTCGTGTGCTTGAAAATATCTGCTACCTTTCCCCTTCCTTTTGCCGTATAAAACTCCTGTCCCGGAAGCTGCTTGTAGTCGGCTATGACGTAGGTTTCGTCGTCCATTACCACGCAGTCAAACTTCGTCAGCATCGTCGTGTACAGCCTCCGGGATCGCGCTTTGGCCGTCGTATTTTGTTTATCAACGCAATTTGGAGTCACTACCTTCTTGTAAGTCGATAGTCCGGCTCGTTTTTTGGCTCGATGCACGGTTGTAGACGATACACCCACCTTATTTGCGGCATCTCGGAGAGATAGGTTAGGGTTTCGCTTGAAACTACCGGCAACTCTCATTGTCGTCTCAGCGGCTTCCGGTTTTCGATTTCCCCCCGATCCAGACTTCCTGGCTGTCGACAAACGTTCCCCAAACACTTTAATTACATTTGTAACGGTTGATTTGGCAACTTTTAGCGATTTTGCCAACTTTGCGTGCGAGTAGCTCGGATTTTCGCGATGCGCGAGCAAAATTTTGATACGCTGCTCTTCTTGCTTGGACGGCATTTTGACAACTGAAGAGTGAATTCCAAAATCAAAATAGGAGCAACGTTCTACACACACACACCTTCAAAATGAGGGGTGTTCAGGTTTTTTAAATGCAAAATTGAAAGAAATACGTCAAGTTTATATTGACCAAATTTTGACCGTATCGCCCTTTACAAGGTTAATCTAGCCCCCCCCCCCCCTTCCGAAAGCACCGAGACTACGGCCAATTGAAAAGTACTGGGCCATCATGAAGCAGACACTTCGGAAGCATCCTAAGGAAGTGAAATCGGAGGATGATATGAAGAAAAAATGGATTGCCACGCAAAAAAAGTTGGTCGAAATGTTGTACGTTTTATTTTATTCCCTGAAAGTTTGAAGATGATTGGTTGAACGGGCGAATTTTCCCGAATATTTGTGTGTCGCAAATTGATTCTGTACACCCTTTAGTCACTCTTTAGTCACTATTTGGTCACTATTTTTATTACTTTAGTCACATGCAATTATTCGTAACTTTTTAGCGTGTGGGTAAAAATTATTGAAATTTTTACTGAATATATTTCATTGTGTTGTGTCAATTGTGTAATGAGTTTCGTGAAAATCGGTCGAGTGATTTCAGTGATGGCTTCAAATGCAGAAATAGTGCGTCGTAAAATTTTGGGCACTCACTTCGAAAACCCAAACGCTTCTCATCGATGGATCGGAAAACAGATCGGAATCGTACATTCAACCTTACCTCATGTGATCAAAACGTTCAAGGACCGTAAGACAACCAAACGGAAAAATGGTAGTGTTCAAAAACGTGGCACATCAAATCCGGAGAAGGCCAGGATGGTATTGAACCAATTTAAGCGTTATCCCAACATTTCGATCAGTTTCAGTTTGTTTTGTGCAGAAAACAATGAAACGTTCTGGATTACATGTCCAGAAGGCACCGAACCGGAGCGATAAACAGAACTCGGTGGCCAAAACTCGTGCAAGAAAACTGTACAGGGAGTGGCTCACAAAACCGTTCTGCATTGTGATGGACGATGAAACCTACATTAAAGCCGACACCAAACAAATGCCAGGACAGGAACACTTCGTCGCCACCTCCAAGTTGGCCGTTCCGGAGAGTGTACGGAAGAAGAAACTGTCAAAATTCGCCATTTTTTTCTGGCAAGCAATCCTTGTCTGGCAAGCGATCTGCGGATGTGGCAAAATGAGTCAGCTCTTCATCACCTCTGGGACCGTCAACGGACAAATCTACAAGGACGAATTCCTCCAAAAACGACTTCTGCCCTTTTTGAGATCTCACGAGGGCCCGACACTGTTTTGGCCGGATTTGGCATCTTGCCACTATGCCCGGCCCGTCTTAGACTGGTACAAAGATAATAATATAGTTTTTGTACCAAAAGACGTCAACCCTCTAAACACTCCGGAACTTCGCCCAATTGAAAAATTTTGGGCAATCATGAAGGCAAAGCTCGTTAAAACTCCAAAACTGATAGAAAATGAACTTGAACTAAAGAAAGTGTGGTTAAAAGTAAGTAAGCAAGTCGGTCCTATCATTGCCCAAAATTTGATGAAAGGGGTCAAGGCAAAGGTGCGGGCATTTGGGTTGGGAGAAGTGGTTCAATTAACCAATGATGTCAAAACTTAACCATTTAGTAGAAGAAGTAGAATCGGGCTCAAGGAAAATTTTTTAATGACCTATTTTGGGTGTCCAAATTTCATCGAATACAGTCTTTAGTTGGTGGAATATTATTATTTGAGATAACTTAACGCACACTCTTCCAAAATTAGATCGACAGGTAACCTCATAGCAAGATGCTAAAAAGCGGACCGGAAAATTCGATGAGCTACCTCCCCCATTGTGCTAGCGAAAAATGTTGCTCACCAAAACTGGGAATTTGAAAAATTCAAAACACCAATCCAACTTGGGAACTGTGCGCGAGGTATTACGGGATTCCAAGTGCGGTAGGCGCTCGCAGGGGACCCCATTTCAAAGCGATGAAATGCATCGCTCCGAAAGATTTACAAACATTTTCCCAACTAGGTGTTAATCAATTTTCGATGTTATGTGGAGTAGATCTATCGCAAACTTGCTAAATACAAGCTGTCCGGCAATTATCGCGGGGAAGGGCTTTGGAAAGGGAAGGAATATGAGAATCGATGATTGATTCTACGGGCTACCCAAAGCAACAACTTGGCAAACACTTAACACCTCACTGTTTATCGGATGACGGCGGTGTAGTTGGTCTGCCACTGTGGGGACGTTGAATGGCTTTGGCCTTTTAGTTTGCTAGATCGGACACGCTCGAGCGATTAGACGTGGGGATCTGGATTTATTTTTGTTTGGTTTGGATTATGAACGCCTAAAGTAAATACACTAAGATGGTGCGAAGAAGAGACGAGAACATCACATGTCAGGGAGCGGAATTATTGACACAATCGGTGGTTTTCAGAACTCGGTGGCCGTTTTGTATGGGAAGTGCCGAATTTATGGAGCGACCGATTTTACGGTTGTAAAATGTATGCGCATTTTCGGGAGCTTGTTTATTTTTTGATTCATGGGACAAGTTAATGATCCCGAACTAACAAAATTTGCTGGATTTTCTGGTTGATTTCTATTTTTAGAAGGCACTGTAGCCAACTGTATTGATCAATGTCACGACGGTTGCTTGAATCGAATGGATTCGACCACTTGAGTTGATCACGGTGAGTAAGTGGCCCTCGAGTTCTGGTTGGTGATGCGTAACAGCAACTCGATCAGCAAACCGCAGATCGATTTTTCTTAACCGCAATAAGGCATGACCGTCGTGTTCTTGGCCTTAATTTTATCTTATTTCTATCAGATGAAATCAATCACAGTTTGTGAGATATGAGAGCTTACACTAATTCCTCTTTTGTCTTCCCAATATTTTCAGATGTAGAAAAATTCTCTACGGGAACCCCCACCTGCAGTCGATTGCATATGGCCAGTTGGACCGTGTCACTGGTGGCGACAGCGATTTCGGCAATCACCCGGTTCAGCTAGTAGAAGACTCAGAAAAGACGTTCGCGTAAAGCCAAAGGCACAATCCCCACCATCTACGTACTACCATCTACTTAAAACCAATCACCAACTATTGCGTTACAAATCATGTGGCATATTTATGTTTAGAATTTAAGCTTAGCGATTTTGATATTAGGTTATAGTATTAGAAACTGTGTCCAACCAAACAATGCTAGGAGGCTGGTGAATAGGGTTGCAAACGTTCTAATTGTGCTGTGTCATTCGGGGATAGCCCCCCTAGTGGACAATTTCATGCCGTACTTATAGCGTTTTCATAATCAGCAGCAAACAACATGATTAGGGCTGTGCCATTTGCTAGTGTCGTATCTATGAGCAGTGCTTATACATATGAATATAGTTATATTAGAAATGAAAGGAATATTTCTCTTTGTAATCAAATTTCATATTTTGCAGATTTGTAAACAACGTTTTTGTTCAAAGGTTTTAAGTTTTCTGTTCACACCATAATAGATTATCTCCAAGAGAAAAAGATATGACATAAACAATACAATCCGTGTATTTATTTTTTCAACTGAAATTTCAATCAATCGAACAAAACTTCGAACACCCGGTATTTTTGTGTTCATTGCTCATGTACTAGATTTTGATCATAGTGTGCGGTGCTCTAAGGGAGACATGAAAAATAGCCTCATATCATTTATGTGATTTTTTTATTTGAAGTTTATAGGGAGTTTACTCTTGAGTTTACTGATACAAGGCAATGATACACACACAGATTTTTTTACAAAAATCTGTAAAATTTAACCGAATTCCCAACAGCTGAACGTTCAGTAATCCGATTTAAAGGATTTCGTTAAAATTATACCAAAATCTGGTAAAATTTCACCAATATCCGTTCAATCGGACAACCGGACGTTCAGCTGCTGAGAATTTGGTAAAAAGTTACAGATTCCTGTAAAAAAAATCCAAGGGTATAGGGACTAATTATAGAAGTCGAGTCGACCGTCACTTTGATCGACAGATCTGTTTGCTATTACAGCAGGGATGACATGTTTACAGGGATGCCATGTCTTAGAACTTCAGGAAAGAACTTATCTGAAGTTTCGAAAAGAACTTCTGAAATATTCTGAAATATATAAAAGTTCCCATAAGATTAATTGGAACTACACAGAAGAGAATATTTAAGATTTTCAGAATGAGATCTTCGAACAAATGCACAGGGCTGGTAGCGGATTTAGGGATAAATAATAGTGACTTTAGTGACTAAAATAATAAAAATAGTGACCAAATAGTGACCAAATAGTGACAAAAAAGTGATTTCCAAATTTAAGTATTTTTCAATCTTTTATACATTTGTTCTATTAGTTGTATAAGTACAGTATAAATTAACTAAGTGATTACCCCCGTTTGCAAACAATGAATAATACTGCGGCGCAGAGTCACTTTTTGGGGTTTTCATTGTAAAGAAGCGACGTAATCAAGCGACTTTTTTTTCTCCACGACCTCCTACGCTTGGTTCGCAGCTTGTTTTTGCAATGATGGGTCTATACGCATGGTTGAAACGCCTTCCAGCATGATCTGTGCAAGAATTACTTCTGACATATCTTGCTGAAGAAGTTCAGGAAGAAAAAATAAATGCCTTATTAATAGTGTAAAGCGTTGTTTCAGAAAATTGTACATTTGCATACGTATTATTAAATTCTCGTTGATAAACGTTTAATATGTTTTTATCTTTCTGGAATGTTCTAGGTTATCCAATATTAACCAGAGCTCCGAACTTCAGATCTACAGTTGTAACAGAAGCTTTTAGAGCTGTGTAAGGTTCCGATATGTATTCAAACATATTGCATTAACCTTTTGGAATCAACAGTCATTATTTGAAAACTTGATGATGTTCTAGGTCATCGAAACTGACCTTGAGTTCAGAACTTAAGATCTACAGTAGTAACTATAGCTTTTTGGGCTATACAAAATTACGCTACGTGTTAAACCATATGCAGTAAATATTTTCGAACGCAAATAAAAAATACCATGAGATGAACGGGGATAATCTAGGTCAACCAAACAATCCTTGAGTTCAGAACACAAGATCTACAGTTGTAACATTAGGTGTGTGGAGTGTGTAAAGGGACAATATGTATTTATATTGATTGAATAGTGTGGGAGGCTTACAGACATAATGCGGCAACCTTGGGATATTCTAGGTACTCCAAACTGTACTTAAGTTCAAAACATAAGATCTACCGTTGTAACAAAAGTTTTTTGAGCTATATATTGGGATTCAAACATATTCAATGAATCTTTTGGAAGGGCATCACTCATTATTTTATAACTTTGAGATCCTCTAGAAAATCCAAGCCGTCCTAGAGTTCGTAACTTGAAATATACTGTAGTAACAGTAGTTTTTTGGGCTATACAAAGTATCGTCATGTATTCAAGTATATTCAGTGAATATTTTCGAACGTAAAAATACATAAGAAGATAATCTTGGGATGGTGTAGGTCATCCAAACTGTTTGAGGGTGGAGAACTTAAGACTTAAGGTTGTAACAGTAAATTTTAGACAAAACAATGTAACTATAAGTATTCAAACATATTAAATAAGAATTCTTAAAGTAAAAAAAACATTACAAAGCAATGTGGCATGTTCTAGGTCATCCAAACTATCATTGAGAGCATAGGGCCAACAGTTGTAACGAAAATGAATAATTTGGAAGAACAACAGACATTATGAGATAATCTTCTGATGTTCTAGGTTATCCAAACTTTCATGGAATTCTTAACATAAAATCTACAGCCGAAGATTTTAAGTTTGGAATTTTAGCTTAAATTCACAAGCTTTTTCGGACTTAGCAAAGAAGCAATATGTATTTGGCCAAATCAAGTGAGTCTTTTGGAATATAATGAGATACCTTCAAAATTTAAGGTCTACAATTGTAACAATAACTCTATGGGCTAAACAAAGTTAACTTAGTTTGTTTGGCATAGAATTACCCATGATTATCTCATAGTGTCAGTTGGTCTTCAAGGACATTCATTAAATATGTTTGAATACCTATCATATTATGGTAAAGCGAATAAAGCTACTGTTACAACTGTTCATCTTAAGTTCTGATTTCCTGGGCAATTTGGACGACCCAACACATCTCAAAAAAATATTTCCTACTTTATTCAATCATTTCTATGTTATTGAAATTGCTTGTATAAATAGGCCTAAAATGGCAGGTAGCAAGTTATTAATATAGTCCTCTGGACCGACTGTTTTCTGGAAGTGAAGTATTCGCAGGCCACAAATTGGGCTTACAAACTCGAACGACTATGGTTTGCATCAACCTTTCCAGATCAGCGTACATTAGATGTATAAGTGGTTCTTCTCTCTAGAAGAAACCTTAGAAAATATTATTGAAATAGATCAGTATGCTTAACAATAGCTTTTAAACTCTATCCAAATATTTTAGATCAATTTCTATTGAACAAGTTTTACAACTTTGCACAAAAATATTCGGTTTAAGGGGGGATATACAGTTAGAATGACCAAAAAATTCAATTTTATTTTTTTGCATAACAAGTTAGTAAATTTCGCGGAGAATACGCTCCTGAAACCCTTTTTTCGAAATTTGAACTCCAAGTGTTTCTTTTCAGCGTTTTTCGAAGACGCCTTTTTGGCACGCCGCAGGTTTAAAGAGACGCTTGATCGCATGAACAAACTTTCAACGCATTTTTCTCAAAACAGCATTTTCGGAGTTTATGCCGGTGATAACTCGAAAACTAATCATTCGATTAAGCTGAAACTTATAGGATTTCTTTATTGAAGTATTACCTTCTATATGAATTAAAAGTTATTGTAATTTTTTTATTATATATAAAAAAAAAATGATAAAATGGCGGAAAAATGTGGACTTTTTCAAAAAAAATTACGCCAAAAGTGCAAATTATTATTTTTTACTTTTGTTTTCAATTCGTCTACTAACTGCAAATGTAATTAATGTAATTTTTTTGAGTAAGCAGGTTTCCGATCAAAACTGCGACCAGGAGAGCCGGCACAAGCAAAATACAACAACTTTTTCAACGCTCTCTTACGGCCACCATTTTGTTGAATACAATTTGAAAACAATATTTTTGTATACTACATGGATACACTTATAATTTAAAAAAAAATCGATTGATTTGAGTAAAATCTTCCCCTTGAAATCTTTTTTTCAAAAATAAGTTTTTTTTCTCGTTCTAACTGTATATCCCCCTTAACAGCATTCAGAATAAGCTTATATATTCGATTAATTGTGAATTTTTCAAATCTACTGTATAATAAATTAAGATTATTTGTCTGAGAAATTTAAACTAATCTAGAATGCTGTGACCGACCAGCGCTTTGCATTTGACAAGTTCAATTGAGGTAGAGACAGGACAGCGTTTACAGGGCATCTAGTTTTTACTTCCTGACTTTTATGAAGTATGGCCCGTATTTGCTTGATTATTGTACAATATGAACAAGTGATTTTTTTTAAATTTTTACATACCGCAGTGCGAAAATAGTGACTTTAGTGACCATTTCCCGAAAAATAATGACTTTAGTGACTTTTGGATGCAAATAGTGGCATTTTAGTGACTGGATTCAAAATAGTGACCAAGTCACTAAAAAGTGACTCGCTACCAGCCCTGAATGCAAGCGAATTTTCATAAAATTCTGTAGAGTACTTTCCCAAAGTTCAAGGAGCTTATCAGAAGTTTTGAAAGAATAAGCTTTGGAAAAAACTTCCCGTATTTCAGGAAGATACTTTACAGAGAGGGCACTACCTGTAAGTTCAAGAAAGAATTCAGAAAAAAATAATCAGGAATTCAAGAGAGAAGTTCCTAGAAGTTCCCAAAGAAACTTAACAACAGTTTAGTTGGAGCTACCCCTAAGTGCTAGAGTGCTTCTCTGAAGTTAAGAAGCGAACATTCCAGAATTTCAGAATGAGGTTTTCTCGGAGTTTCAGAATTTCCAGAAGTTCAGGAAGATACTTTTGAGAAAAACAGTTGAAAACTTTCCAGAAATATAGGGGGTCCTAATTGTTCAAGAATTAATTTCTCAGAAATTCAGGAACAAACATTCAGTAGATCAGGAGAAAACTTCCCTGAAGTTCAGAAGAGGACTTTTCATAAGTTCAAGAAGAAACTTCCAACAAATTTAAGAAGAAATTTCCAGAAATTCTGGAGAGAACTATCTCCAAGTGTTGGAAAAATTTCTTTGCAGTTCAGATTGGGACTTATCATAAGTTTATAAAGTACTTAAGTTTAGGAAAACACAGCTTATCATATGTTTCTGGAAGGTTAGCTTGGGTTGTTACATGTAAATTTCCGAAAACATCGGAAGTGACTGCCAAGAAGTTCATGAGGAACTTGTCAAAAATGTCGGACCCAACTTCTCAGAAGTTTAGTATTTTTCTTCTATCTTCTGTAGAAGATATAAAAATAGCTTTCCTGAAATTCAAGAGATAACCCCTAACGAACCGAAGAAGCAGTCTATACAAATTCAAAGAAGCAGTCTATATCATTCATATGATGATAATGATATAGGTTGCTCATGACACCATATAAAAATCTGATAAACACCATCTTCTCTACCGTTCACATTGAACTAGAAGCAAAGGAAAAAGTTTAAATGCTTTACCAGAAGGGCAAAGAACTTCGATATAAAATCTTTGGAGTGAGATAGATTACTGCATATCAATTCAGCAACCTTTGAATGTGAAATGTTTAAAGAAATGATGCTTCAGTATCCTCACGCAAAATGTAGTTGGTAATAGCTAGATACTACCAACCAACTTATTCTGAGATTCTAAGAGACATTTAGACAAAGATTTTTCATTAGGGCCGAACTAAAAAACGTAAACAATGGCTTTTCCGCGAATTTCTCATCATTGAAAACTCGCCTAATCAATCCACCACGGTCATAAAGAAGCGGAAGAGTTTAACCAGAGAAATTTACGGAAGAAGCCATTGTTTACGTTTGTCAGATAGGCCCTATCGAAAAATCTGTGTCGATTTATCACTTAGTGAAGTGAAAAAAGTCCCTTGCAGTGACGTGACTCTCCATTTGATTTACCCAGAAGAGTCACGTCACTGCAGGTGACTTTTCTCACTTCATCAAGTGACAACGTCAAAACTGCTCTTCATTTGATATGCCTTTTTTCCGGAGTTATCAGTTTCGTAAAAGGAACAACTCATCAATGAGTTGTTCCACTTTTACGAGAATTGAGCTTTCCGTGAGAAAAAAGGACATAATACAAATGAAAGAGAGGCAGTTTTGAGCGTGAACGTAACTTCGAATCTCGGAATAACCCTCAATAACTCCTCTTCTGAATCATCTCTGAAATTCAAGCTGAACAATGCATAAGGTCCTAAGTAACATTAGGAGACTCTCTTCGTCGACTTTCTCTTTGCGTTACTACGGCTTTGTAAAAACATATTCAAGTACTTTCAACACAAAGTTTACCGTATAAAGTGTAATTTAGGATTCAATATGTCAAAAATATTAGCATTTTTTTCTTATAGACAAGTTATAAACGAAAGTGAAAGTCGACGAAGAGAATCTCTCAATGTTACATAGGACCTAAGGCATTGATCAGCTTGAATGGAAATCGACACTTCAAGCTTGAAAAACAAAGTAGCTCGGTAAAGACCGATAGCACAATCGACGTCGTCCGTGATACCATGGCAACAAGTAAATAACAAACTCGTTGCTAGGTTCTCAGTATATATGCATGGGTGCCATGGTAACGTATAAACAACCTGGGAGGGTATAAATATGATTTTGTCACCCAGCGCTGTTAGTCTGAATTCTACCATCAAGATCGTTATAATAAATTAGTAATACCGTTTCTGTAACCCGACTTTTCCTGCTCTGCAAGTATTACCTACAAGAGGTTATGGGCACCCCGAAGGAAACTGCGCACGGAATTCCCCAGTATTCCGGCGGACTGGGTTTCGAGAACTGGAGTTTTCGCGTCAAGATGTTCCTGGATGCGGCGGCCGTATTGCAGGTGTTGACGAACGACGTTCCGGAAGCGGAAGCGGCGAAGAAGCTGTTTCTAGAAGCAGACCGGAAGGCGAATAGTCTCATCGTTGGTTTTCTGGCTGATGAAGTTCTGGAAGTTGTCCGGGACAAACGCAGCGCGAAGGAAATGTGGACCAGCCTCTGTGAAGTATTTGCGAAGAAGTCGGTGGCCAGTCAAACGCTCCTAAGGAAGCAATTAGGACGTCTGCGAATGAAGGATGGAGCTTTGATGCGGTCCCATGTACTGGCATTCGATAATTTGTTGAGGTAACTAAAAACGGCGGGCGCAGAGCTGGCTAATGGTGATCTCGTGTCCCAGCTTTTCCTGAGCTTGCCCGACTCCTACGATCCGTTGGTTACGGCACTCGAGAACATCAAGGAGGAGGATCTCACCTTGGATGTCGTCAAGCAAAGGCTCCTGGCGGAAGAGCAGAAACGTGCTGATCGAACGGGTGAATCAACGGAGGAAAAACCAGCGGCGTTTGCAGGCAACCAACAGAACAAGCGTGGCGACAAATTCAAAGGCAAATGCCACAAATGCTGCAAAATGGGCCACATGAAGAAGGACTGCAAGCAGAAAGAAGTCCATGCTGCTGCAGGACGAAATGCGGTCAGTTTCATGGTGAGTCATGATGGTGTAACGAAGTCAGCCAGCGATACTATCCAGTTCAAACTGGATTCCGGAGCGACCGACCATTTGGTGAATGTCAGGACGTTTTTCGACTCGGTCGAATACTTGAGGACGCCGGTGGTGATCAACGTTGCTAAGGATGGGCAAAATCTAGTGGCAAAAGAAGAAGGCGTGATTAATGGATACAGTAACCATGGCGTGCTTCTGAATGTGCGGAAAGTGTTGTACGTGCCCGATCTCCGTGACAATCTTCTGTCGGTAAAGAAATTAGTGGCTACCGGTGTGGAGGTGCTTCTGCAAACAAGGGTTCTAAGAAGACGGTGTTGTTATTGCGACGCATCGATAAAGGGCAATCTCTACGAGCTTAGCATCAAGGTGAATGAATCGATTGCAAACGCTTGCCAGGTAGATCAAAATGAGCTTTGGCATCGTCGCCTGGGGCATCTCGGCCAGGTGGCATGGCCAAAATCGTGCAAAAGGATATGGCAACCGGTGTGGATTTCAAGCCTGGACCGATTCGATTCTGCGACGCATGTGCCAAGGGCAAACAGTGTCGGGATCCTTTCGACGGAACACGTGAAAGAGCGAAGCGACCCCTCGAGCGGGTGTATTCCGATGTATGCGGCCCAATCGATCCACCGGCCTGGGAAGGATCCAGGTATTTCGTGTCGTTCATCGACGATAACACTCATTTCGCCATGATTTACCTCATGAAGCGGAAATCGGAGGTCTTCGAGAAGTTTAAGGAATACGAAGCGGTGGTGACTGCTCAGTTCGGTATGCGGATCTCGAAGCTGACTGTGGACCAAGGCAGGGAATATTGCTCGACAATGCAGAAGAACTTTTACAGGACAAAGGGTATCCAGGTTGAAGCCACCGTCGCCTACACGCCTCGGCAGAACGGCGTGGCTGAGCGATTCAACAGGACGCTCATAGAAAAAGTGAGGACCATGCTAATTGATTCATCAATGCCGAAGTCAATGTGGAACGAAGCAGCTCTTACAGCAGTGTACATAATAAATCGCAGTCCGTCAGCAGCTGTGTTGAAAGGTAGTACACCGGCCGAATGTTGGATAGGATCCAAGCCGGATCTAGCAAAGCTACGGGTTTTTGGCTGCAAGGCATATGCGTGGATTCCTGCGCAACTCCGCAAGAAATTGGACAACAAAAGCCAGAAACTCATCATGATTGGCTATGCCCCCAAAGGGTACCGACTCTGGAATAAGAAAAACAGGAATGTGGTTATTGCTCGTGACGTCCGTTTCGATGAGATGTGTTTTCCGTACGCATCTGTGCCTAGAAAAGAGGAGAAACAGTTATTGGTGTTACCGTCGTACGAGCAAGAGGGGGAAGCTGAACCATATGTGCCTGAAGCGAAGAAGCATACCGACGAAGAAGAAGATTCAGACTTAAGTGAAGACATCTTCGAGGATCCAGAACAGGACGAGCCAACTGGATCTACATCGGTTGCGCTCCTTCACAAATAGAAAGACGCGAAGCGCATGGCGAGTCGTCGAGGCGTAGTGAACGGGAGCGCAGGACTCAGGTAAATTTCTGGATTATATTACTGGTTACCGAGCAACCTCTGCCGCATTTTCCTCCTCCTAGAAGTTCCTCAAACCTACCAAGATGTGCTAACTCGGGGCGATCGAGATGAGTGGCTGAAAGCCATTCAGGACGAACTGAAAGCAATGGAAAGCAACAAGGTGTGGAAGCTGGTATCATGCCCCACCAACATAAAGCCGTTGAAAACAAAATGGGTTTTTCGTATCAAGGAGGACGAACAAGGATGAACAGTTCGGTACAAGGCCCGACTCGTCGCGAAGGTTTCCTCCAGAAACCGGGACTGGACTACGAAGAAACGTACGCTCCAGTAGCTAAGCTTGCGACAGTTAGGATCATCCTTGCGGTCGGCGTCCACGAAGGTTTCTTCTTTCACCAGATGGATGTGAAGACAGCATTCCTGCACGGTGAACTGAAGGAAACCATTTACATCTGTGCTCCAGACGGTGTGAAATCAGCGCCGGGGATGGCGTGTATTCTGCGAAAGTCGCTTTACGGACTAAAACAATCGCCACGGTGTTGGAACCAGAAGTTTACTAGTGAGTGATTGTGGCGAACTGCGACATTTTCTAGGAATGCGGATCGACTACAACCGTAGTGGAGGATCCATGAGGCTATCGCAGGAGACCAGCATCGTAAAGGTGCTGAACTGTTTCGGCATGAGCGAGTGCAATCCGATAAGGACTCCAATGGAAAAAGGCCTACAACTTCCACGAGATGGGCCTACCGCTGAAGAACCATATCGGGAATTGCTCGGAAGCCTGATGTACATCATGCTCTGTGTCAGGCCAGACATATGTTATCCTGTCGGTTATCTCGGCAGGTTCCAGCAGAGCTCTTCAACCGTGCACTGGACTGCACTA
Source organism: Aedes japonicus (assembly GCA_034211315.2). Classification (NCBI taxonomy): domain Eukaryota; kingdom Metazoa; phylum Arthropoda; class Insecta; order Diptera; family Culicidae; genus Aedes; species Aedes japonicus. The sequence continues at coordinate 14,083 of JASCZW010008659.1, read as the reverse complement.
AAGCGAGTGGTGCGATACCTGAGCGAGACAAAAACAATGAGTCTCGAATACCGGAGCAACAACGAAGCAAACGTGCTCGTCGGTTACGCTGATGCCGATCGGGCGGCCGACCTTCTGGACCGAAAATCCGTGAGCGGCTTCATTTTCAAAGTCTATGGATGTACCGTATCCTGGAGCAGCAAGAAGCAATCGACGGTTTCGTTGTCGTCAAGCGAAGCTGAGTACGTTGCTCTCAGCGCAGCAACAGCAGAGGCCATGTGGATCAGCGGGATTCTGGAAGACCTCCATATAGCTGCCAACCCTGTGACAATTTACGAGGACAACCGAGGATGCGTTGGTATGGCGAAGAACCTGGAAAGTAAAAGGACCAAACATATTGACGTAAAGCATCACTTCATCCGAGATCTGGTTGAGAGCGGGACGGTGCACATCGAGTCGATTGGTACCCGTGATCAACTGGCCGACTTGTTTACAAAACCCCTGGAAGCCACTCGGTTCAAACTGCTTACATCAAATTTAGGAATGTCGGATTGAGAGGGGGTGAAAAACAAAGTAGCTCGGTAAAGACCGATAGCACAATCGACGTCGTCCGTGATACCATGGCAACAAGTAAATAACAAACTCGTTGCTAGGTTCTTAGTATATAAGCATGGGTGCCATGGTAACGTATAAACAACCTGGGAGGGTATAAATATGATTTTGTCACCCAGCGCTGTTAGTCTGAATTCTACCATCAAGATCGTTATAATAAATTAGTAATACCGTTTCTGTAACCCGACTTTTCCTGCTCTGCAAGTATTACCTACAAGAAAGCTAAACAATGCATTAGGTTCTAAGTAACATTGAGAGATTCTCTTCGTCGACTTTCTTTTTGGTTAATAGGTCTATTAAACGATTTGCTGATGTTTTCGATGTATTGGATCCATTATCATACTTTACACTACCGTATTATATGTTGATAATAGTTGAAAATGTTTTTACATAGCCGTAGGAACGCAAAGACAAAGTCGACAAAGAGAGTCTCTCAATGTTACTTAGGACCTAATGCATTGTTTTGCTTTACTTGTCCACAAAAAAAAATAATCTAGTATAAACTACCATTTTACCCGACCATGCCTATTTTCAAAACTACCATGAAATTCCAATGAAATTTACTACGTTTATGGTAAAACCTTCAACAGTTCAATCAAAACAATGCATTAGGTCCTAAGTAACATTGCACAGTGGTCCAGTAAGCTACTTTAGGCGGACATGAGGTTTTCAATGGAAATTTGTGGTTTTAGAGCTTTGGAGACTGAGCTTTGGACTTCTGAGAACTTGTTGCAAACTAATTGTACTACAATTTGTATGAAATTATTTTTTTCTTACATTAAACGCAAGAGTGGCGTATACTCTAACTTTTTTATGAGCCAATATCGTGGGATGATATGTTCAGCAAAGTTGTAGAAATTGTTATTATAAAAAACTTTGTTGAACATATTTTTTGTCCAGCATCAAAGCCTATTACGATAATTCCGAATTTAAGTAAATAATCGTTTTTCGACTCAAAGGCATTCATTTTTAACTTGTACCAGCTTGCTATGTTCTACAAAGTTTTTTGTTTTGACATTTGCTACAATTTTGCTGAATACACCATAGTTGTATTTCTTCTTGTTTTCATTTTATAGTAAACTTTCAGTTGAATTTACGCCATACTAAAGGCCTTACAACATGAAATGGAGCACCTGAAAAAAATATGGCATACCATGACTTGATTCAACACACCTTAGAGTACGTTTAAGGAGAATTTGGGAGAAATGATATGTTTCTATCTTTTTTAAAGCTACTTTCTGTAACATACAGTTTTCAATAAAAACATACATCAGGAGCTCAAATAGAATCAAAACACACAGAAATCATGGCTATCTCTGTTCAGTATATGACAATTACCACGTGTTTTCATAGAAAAACGCTTTACAAATTTGTTAGTATAGTTGGCGCTGAAAAAGTTTGTAAGATGCCACATCGTTTCCAACTGAACAATGCATCAGGCCGTAAGTGACATTCGGAGACTCTCTTCGTCGACTTTCTCTTCCTACTTTGCTACGGCTATTTTAAAATATGTTCAAGTGATTTCAACACACTGTCTGGTAGTGTAATTAAGTATCCAATACGTTAAAAACAAAAACGGCAAATCGTTTAATAGACAAACTATCAACGAAAGAGAAAGTCGACAAAGAGAATTTCTTTATGTTACTTAGGACCTAATGCATTGTTCAGCTTGGTTTGCTGTTTCTACACGCAAAAAAAAAACACAATAGAAACTACCATTTCTAGGGTCAAATTGAGCGCAAACACCAACAATTTTCACCTGACTATAAATGCGTTTGATTTTACCATGCCTGCGATTGAAGTCAACCACAGTAGAGTTGGTATCAACATAAGGTCTGTCAAATATACCACAAACGTTGAAGGTTTGAAGATAAACGTAATAAATTTGACTGAAATTTCATGGTAGTTTTAAAGATAGGCGTAGTCGGGTAAAATGGTAGTTTCTACTACAAGATTTTTTTCTGTGTAGCATCACCTTAGAACCCGTTGAATGGGGAACGCTGAGAAACTGAGTTTCCTCACCACACTCCACGTATTCTGTCTTGCAACATTGATTTATGTTACTTCCCTGTAAGTACCTTGGTTTCGCTCTATAGAAATGAAGCCACATAGGGTAAGGAACGGCTTAAGCTCCCCGGGACCCTATTCCAAGCACGGGGTGAACGTTAACTTCCAACGCTAATTTTTTGCAGCATGGTGCTTCATCTACTGCAATTATACTGCAAAAAATGAGCGTCGTAGGTTAACGTTACCCCGTGCTTAGAATGGGGATTCTCCACTTTCTAAATTTTGCTGAAATGTATACAACCGTGTGTCAATTTTACGAACATCTGGTGATCAGTTTAACTTACTTAAATCAACGATCTTTTTCTACGAATTATCGGAGTAATTTCGGATAATCAGGTATTAATTCAATTTACGAAATCTAGGGTAGGTTCTTAAATGGTGATTTCAGTGTACTTTGGTTATTTCGGCGAATAAAAACGAACTCGAACATTTCCGGAAGATGCCAAAACTTTTATCGGTGACGAACCAGCCCAGGCGGCTTAAAGTCCGTTGATAAAGGAAAAGCTTTCAAGCGGTCGATGCAAAGTTTTTGATCGTCTTTATCGACGTGTTACAAGGGTTGCATACCTATCGGGATGATTTTAGATTCGCTCCTCTATGCAGCTTACTTAGAAAATTACCGTAAAACGGAGTAGAGTTGACCGAGATGGAGCGAAGTGCAACGGATTGTTTAATTTTTGATTACGCATAACCCTAATCACATGAGACGTGCGCTACGATATTTGTCTTAAATATTGTTACAGGTGAAACGGGGTTCTGGGATGATGACGTATTGCATTGAAATGTATGTTTGTAACTAGGGGTGAGACAGCTCCACTCTGAGTTGCTTTGATGCACCGAGTAACTCGCAAGTAACTCGAGAGTAACTCAATACAGCTTGAAATTAAATCAATATTCATCAGTTCTTATCGGTTGACAGGGTTTCGAAATGTTTGACTTCCAACTAGACTTTCAATTTGTTTGAAAACATTGTGGACATTCTGCTAATGGCAATAGAAGATAGCACAACGGGGAGCTCTACTGAAGTACTCTGATGAGACATGATAGTGATATGTATAGATTCGTAATTTGCTAAACATCGATTCTGAGAAGCGTGTTTAGGAGTGCAGCGGGCTGAGCTCGTTTGTCTCTTTTCTTGCCTTTGTTCTAAAGCACCAGTTCTTAGCCTGGCCGTCTGGTGGAATGATGCTGCATAACAAAATGTAGATCAAGCCAAAATTGATGGGTTTAAACAAAGTTTGACTTAATTTGGAGACACAAAAATAACTTCGTTTCGAAAAAGGCAAAGCCTTACATGAATGGTGGTAAATACGATATAAAATTTATTTACCACCACGATATAAAATTGTACGAGCATATCAGATATGTAGTTTGAGTCTAGGTTTAAGTGAATGTAGCTTGTTTTCCTAAAACATTGAAAATTGATAGTTTCCGATTGTGCACACTCGAGAGCTAATGTACTAGCGTCGGTTTGTTTGACAGCTGCTGTGCAAAAACAGAGAGCAACAAAAATCACATTGCTCGCTTGCTGAGCAACGAGAGTTACTTGAGGTACCTCAAAAGCAACTCTGAAATTACTTTACATTACATGCGATGAAGAGCTGTCTTGCCCCTTGGTTTTTAATCAAGAAGTTTTTTTTAACTTCAATATATTATTGTTCCAGATGAAATGTATGTCAATGTACAATGTATTTCGCTCTAATTCTAGAAGTTGGATACATGGTCGAAAGAAATGCACTTTAAAGCGCAGCTGATGAGCTATGCAATATACTACTTCCAACCTTTGTGTATCTTCTTCGTCTTTCTTTGTTTCTTTTTTCTTTTACGTGAAGTTCAGCCTGTGTTTTACGACCTAGACCCTATACACTTACTTTTTTAAACAAATCTATAAAATTTTCTCAAATTTACTTTCGAATTCTCAACAGCTGATTTTTTTTTAGACTTCTTTATTCAATCGAACCAGTTTGCCCATGCCTTGATCGCTATTGATGGTCTGACCTTTTTCAAGGAAGCCGGTGAACAAAATTCCATGCGTATCGCAAAAAAAAACGGACGCCATAACTTTTCCAGCTGATTGTTGCGATTCTTGCCGCTTTGGGCGAGGTTCACCCGCTGCGAGGTTCACTCAGCTGCCTGCCGATTTAACTGAGGAGTGTAGTAATGGATTCATGTTTCGTCCATCGTTATATACCGACAGAAAGTCCTTTTTATTTCGCTGAAACAGCTTCAAACAGGACTTGAAATCATCGGCTTGTTGTTGTTTTTGGTCCACTGTGAGCAAACGCGGCACCCATTTAGATAACAGCTCAAAGTGTCAATTATCTCCTACACTTTCATTTTAAAGGGTGTCCCACATCGAATTGCATCACGAAAAAAAAAAAACTGTGGAAAATAACCCATTTGGGTAGAAGTAGATTAGAGTGTATTTTTTTGTGTGTTTTTATCGCTATCAGTTTTTCGAAAATTGAATGGTGTCACCCAAAAAGCAACTTCGCGAATAGATTTTGCGCAAGCACCTTGAAAATCCTCAACTCTGTCATCGGGCATCGGAAAACAACTTGGAATCGTGCCGAGAACGGTGAGTCGTGTGATTAAACGTTACTACGAAACTCTGCGCATCGAACGTAAGGAGAAATGCGGTCAGAATGGATGTTCTATTAGTGGTCAGGATCACAAGCGTGTCGTGAAAGCGTTTTAGCGGAATCCCAATGCTTCGGTCAGGGATGTGGCCGAGTACAAGTTTGACGTTCCGGAATAAGAAAAGAATCAAAACGCCGTTCGTGACTACCGGGACTGTAAACGAGGTGATTTACCTCAAGTAGTGTCTTCAGCAGCGTCTGCTTCCTCTGTTGAAGCAATCCGGGAACCATCGATCTTCTGGCTTCGTGTCACTATTCAACTGGAGTGGTACGAAGCCAACTGGGTCAGTTTGACACCCGAGACCCCCCTTAACGCACCAGCACTAAGTTCCATTGGAAAATACTGAGCTATTATGAAGCAGGCACAACTGAAGCATCCCAAGTAGGTCAAAAGTGAGGAAGACAGGAAGAAAAAGTGGGTTTCCGTACAGAAGAAGCTGCAGCCAGATGTTGTACAGAACCTAATGAGTGGAGTTAAGCTAAATGTGTAAGCGTACGGAATGAAATAAATATGCCAAAAGTTTTCTTATGGGATATTTTTTATTGTCTGAAAGTTTGAAAAGGATCGGTCAACTAGATAATTTTTTACAGCGTTTTAAAAAAATACAGAAATTTATCTGGACAAAATTTGAACTGTTTCCATCAAGTGGTTTGGACTAAAGCTGGCGTCAAAGTTGAGGCTCCAACATGAGTATTTTCCTTGTTCACCCAATATTGATCACGCTGAACTATCGGTGCAAACAAAAAAGCCGAGGCGGTGTCATCATACAGGTTTGGGCCGAATTAATAAGATGAATTCGCCTCGGCTTTGTATTTGCACCGATAGTTCCGCGTGGTCAATATTGGGTGAAAAAGGAAAATACTCATGTTGGAGCCTCAACTTTGACGCCAGCTATAGTCCAAACCACTTGATGGAAACAGTTCAAATTTTGTCCAAATAAATTTCTGTATTTTTTTAAGTCATGGAGAAATTTTTGATATGCTACCTAAATTTTTCACAGAAATACGGTTTTTTGAAATTGGTATATCCAAAATGACTTTTTTCACATATGTTAGATAACTTCAAATTTATAAACTTTATCAACATAAAATTTTGGTCACATAAGGTCGAAACATTATTTATAACGTTGTCATAATTTCAACCAAATATATTGATAATTGAAAAAGTTACAGAAGGTTGAACAACGCGTTTTTTGGAAGAAAATTTTGCTCGGCTTTTTTTTTGCTACTGAGTGTAATTAGTTTAAACAAATATCATGAATTAAGTAAGCACCAGGGATTTAACTTTGATGTCCTTATTTTGAATGAACGTAAAACTTCTGTGGGCCAGAAATGAGATATTATTGTTCAAAATCTTGAACCCGCGTCACGAAATTGATTTCAGACATTTTAGAACGACGCCCCTACACAGGAATAGAAAAGAGAGACGCAAGGCATAAAACAATTAATGTATTTTTAGGCCCCCAATTTTTATCGTAGCACCCTTAAAGTTGAGAGCACGCAATATATAGACTGTCCCAGAAAATAAGGATACACTTTTCAAACGCTGCCATTTGAACATACATTTTTAATCGGGTAGTCTGTCGGATCCATCTCATTGTTTACACTCAAACTCAAACCATAATGAACACAACACACATCAAGTTTCACTCACATTGCGATAGATGAAAAAGATTTTCGTTGAACATCGCCGTGTCATCGTGTCTAAGTGGAGCACTATGCCAAGATTATTTCTAAGAAAGTTGGCAAAACTGGAAAACATTTCGCTCTATTTCACCCTACTTGTGTTTTTCAGGTTTTACTGAATAACTACAATTTCCACTGTGTATGTTGCTTGAAAATGTGGGTATCTTACGTGAAAATATCTAAGAAATCGAATGGAGTTCGTGTCATGCTGTGATGCAGTCGAAATATAGTTTTTTTTGTCCCGTTTCACCCTAAATATGCGATTTTTAGTTTATACACCGAGAACTACAATTATCGTAATATCATTTGTCTGAAGAGTAGCGCAACTTAAGGTCTGGAATGTTTAATGGTGGTAGTTTCGTGCTGTGTCGAGATCGAAAAATAGTTCATTTTTTTTGTCTGAAAAAAGCGTTTGCCGCGTGGCAAAATCTGACAAATTGAATGGTGCTGGTTTTATGCTGTTCCGGAGCAGGTACGTGGTTAACGTAACCCCATTTGCCCTAACAATGAGTTTTTCAATTATTACCAGTATAACTACAATCGCCACTGTATCTTTAGCTTAAAAATATGCGCGAAATCGAATTTTGCTGGTTTCATGCTGTGCTGAGGTCGGAAAATGATAAATTTTGCTCCATTTTATTCAATATGTGTCTATTCTAGTGCCTTAAAGGCTATTAAGGTCAAGGATAATAACGTATCGCATTGAAAACGAGTTTTAAAATACAGCCGCTTAAAAACGTTGCGTAAAAATAAACCATGTAAATACAGTGTCAAACGTCAACTTAACTGAATGGCCGACATCCGAAAAATCTCCGTAGAAATTCAGCATCACGCTACTCGCAAAATTTCTGTAGCTGCAAAACGCTACGCATACTACGACAAATTGTTTTATTGTATGTAAAGTATCTTTATGGCGATAAGTTTGTGTGTTATCAAGACGATCTTTATAGCTTATGTAACTGCTCATATGTCATTTTAAGTAATTTTAAGTCAAACTAACATGGAGGAGCTTGTTACTAAGGAATTCAACTTTGTGGCACGTCTTCCTTCATCTCTTCACAAATAAAGCCATTTACCGGAATTGATTGAGCGATGAGTATAATTAATAAGTATACTAATTATTATACTATCTTTTTGAATCCGTTTTGTGATAACAGTATCGCCAACCTTCAAGCTGCTGGCTTGGGCATTTCTTCTTTCGTTCGCATACTCTGTCCCTTTTTGTTTATTAACGCGATCCCGATCGTGGATCTTCTCAAGAGTGTCACTCTTTTTTATCATCAATCCTGGAAGCTGGTCTCGTAATATTCGCCCGAACATCAAAGAAGATGGTGCAACTCCTGTAGTTGAATGTGGAGTTGAGTTATGCATCAGAAGGAATGTTCTCAAGTCCAAGAGGCATCTCCAAATACACCCATAAAGTTGTGCAAATGTTTATGAGTAGTTCATCTGAACATTCCAAATCGATAAGACAAGAAACGCTTAAGTTATTGCGGATTGAAATCTGGCTTCCATTGGTACACTGACAGTGTTGGCAGAAAAAATTATTTTCGGTATTTAATTCGATCCAACAATCTTAGAAAAGCTATAACTTTTTTTAGGGACATTTTAGCGCCGCACATCTTTCGACAAAATTGTTAGGCACATTCCGGACTATACATTTATTAATTTACGTGATCCAAGCAAAAATGGGGTCTCTAGGGATGAAAATGCAAAAAAGTACGTTTTCCCATACAAATTTCAAACGCAATGCGGGAAGCCGGTTTACAACCAATTGTTACCAAATTTTACACGGTTGTTTGGGACCCCAAATGGATCCAAAAAAGAGCTGTTCTGGCGTCATGTGATCAAGTTTACGTTTTTTCATATAAACGGTGAGCCACCCTAATACTTATAAGTATACAAATTTGAGATATGAACTGAATGAAATTTAAAAAAATTAAAGAAACAGTCTATAAATATTTAATTCATTACTTTAAATTAAATACAGTCGTACCCACTAAGCTTCATAGACAAGCAATAAGGAGAACGTAATCACAAACGTTATAAGCATGCCAGGCTTCATCTTGCGCGAAGAACTTCACCATATGACAATTAGACCTGTGCGCCGATCTATTTTCAAACGGCGGCGGCGTGGATCGGCGCGGGCATAAATTATCCCCTCAATATTTCCTCATGCTTATCTCTTTTAACTGTTCGGCTTTCACGTGTAATTTATTTATTTATTTATTTATTTAATTTAGTTCATCGGACTTATTGTCTACATGACACAAACTTAAAACTAAATAAAACGGGCATTGCAAACACGAGCCAAAAAGTGAGCTGAAGATTCGCCAAATTCAAACAATTCTTCGACAGTCGTAAACGCTCGCATCATAGCTGTTAGAGGTTCGTTGTTTCCAAACGCTGTTCGATGGAATCGGGGTTGGAGAAGAGTACCACTCCGTAATGCTCTCGGAGGAACTCGGATGTTCAGTTGAGAGAGAAGCCTCGAGCAGTCGACCTCTCCATTAAGAAGTTTAGCAACAAAAACCGCTTGTTGATTTTTTCGTCGGCGTTCCAAAGTATGCAATTGCAGCAGATTGCAGCGATCTGAATACGGCGGGAGATTTTGCGGATCACGCCATGGTAGATTACGCAATGCCATCCGGATAAACCTGCGCTGTATTGTTTCTATCCTCAAGCTCCAAGTCAATTGATAGGGAAGCCAGACCAAGGCGGCATTTTCTAGGATCGGTCGTACAAGTGAGCAATAGAGAGCTTTCAGGCAGTACGGGTCAGTGAAGTCTCTTGAGATTTTTGACACAAACCCTAGCTGGCGATTAGCCTTAGAAATCACAGCAGAGCGGTGGAGGTTAAACGATAATTTATGATCCAGTAGAACACCTAAATCGCTGAACTGGTCGGTTCTATGTAGAACAACGCCATTGATGGTATAGTCGAAAACAATCGGCTGCTTGATGCGGTAATACGACATTACCATACACTTTGGAATGCTGATCATAAGTTTATTCCGACGGCACCAATCAGTGAATCGATCCAATAATGATTGAAGACGAGTACAATCCTCGGCAGTCCGTACCACAAAAAACAGCTTTAAGTCATCAGCATACGCAAGCCTGCAGCCATCTCCTAGTAGAAGCAATACGTCGTTGAAGTATAAAACAAACAGCAGCGGTCCAAGGTTGCTTCCCTGTGGAACACCTGACGAGTTCGTAAAGCAACAGGAAGTGCTTGTATCAAGTTTTACTCGCAGAGCCCTGTCTGTTAAATACGAGCACAGCCATGATGTCAATCTTTCCGATGTGCCGAGTTTTGAAAGCTTCGCCAGCAGAATTTCATGGTTGATTGTATCAAACGCTGCTTTTAAATCAGTATAGACGACGTCTACTTGTGCTCCTTTCTCCAATTGATCAAAACAGGTCGTGGTAAAATCTAGGAGATTGGTGGTAACCGAACGTCCAGGCATGAAACCATGTTGGTCGCCAGAGATGTAGCATTTGGTGCGCTCGAGAATGAAACCACTCACTATTATCTCAAACAATTTAGAGGCAGCTGACAGATTAGTGATTCCCCGGTAGTTTGTAACGTCACGTTTGTCTCCTTTCTTGTGTACCAGAACCATCAAAGACTCCTTCCAGACTGCGGGAAATTTCGATTCGGCAAAAGATTTGTTGCAGATCCTGCAGAGCGGCTCGACAAGAGCTCCATTGGTGCGACAATACACTGAAGACGGAATACCATCTGGTCCAGGCGAGAATGTACATTTTATTTTCTTGATGGCATTATTTACCATCAAGGGCGTTATCTCAAAAATATCCACGTCTACAAGGTTCAATGGAACGTCCAAAACAGCGGAGTTAAGTTCACTCGGGTTAATACTTTCCGCAGCAAACACTGACGAAAAATGAGTAGCAAAAATTTCACATTTTTCCTTACTTATAGACGTTTCAATATCATTCAAAAACACGCTAGCTGGCGTAGTCGTATTTTTCCTCTTTGAATTTACATAACTCCAAAAACTCTTGGGGTTTCGCCTTAAGTGAGTTTGTACCCGTAAAACGTAAGATTTGTAGAGTGGCGAGTTAAGTTTACGGTAATGTTAAGACTAAAGGATCACTCCAAGTCTTTTGATAGAAAGCAGGGTATCCATTGTATTCTATGACTCAGGTCGATGAATTGACGTGGAACAATGTGTGTACAAATATATAAGACTTAACATAGAATTTGTTCACCACAAGTCGACGGGGAATTCGGCTTATGTCTTTATTAATAAAATTAACAAGTTTCAGAAGCATAAATATAAATAATTACCAAAAAGAATAAAATTGTCATTACTATACAAATATGGGAAAGTGCCCTTATGTGGGTTTATGGATCTGAAATTCGGTCTATCGGAAAAATTTGCCAATTTTTTAATTTTTCTTCATATTTATATGTAAGGGGCTATTCATAAACCACGTAGACTTTTCTTGGGGGAAGGGGGGTTTGACCAACGTCTAGCTCCATAAAAAAAATCAAAAAATTGTCTTAAAATCTAAGAATTTTAAAGTCTAAAAATCTAAAAATCTAAAAATATAAAACTTTAAAAATCCAAATATTAAAAAAAAATTAATCTATAAATCTTCAAATTCAAGAATCTAAAAATCTATATATTTAAAATTTAAAAATATTTAAATCTCAAAATCTCAAAATCTTTATATCTAAATATCTAAAATTCGGATATTTTGAAACTCGGCCACAACATTCTGCTATTTACACTTCCTAAAAATTGAACAAACTTAAAATTTTAAAACCTTAATAAATAAACAATAAAAATAAACTGAAATCATATATTCAGAAGCTTAAAGGTCCAAAAAAAATCAAATATTTAAAAAAAATCAAATTAAGAGCAGTGAAATATACCGAACTATCAACAGTACTACAATCACGTATCCATTATGCACTGATTTACCGGGTTACTCAGTGGTTAGCCAAGTTATTTGAATCGGGATTTGTCATGTTTAAATAAAAAAAGAATATTTTCCCGACGATGGTTTTGTTGAACAAATGTTTTGTACATTTTATCTTTCGGTGATATTAGTGTCTATAAAGCGACACAGATTTTTCATTAGGACCTAACTGAAAAACATTAACAGTGGCTTTTTCCGCAAGTTTCTTGTCATTGAAAACTCGCCTAATCAATCCACCACGGTCATCTCGAAGAAAAAGAGTTCTCCTTTCTAATAGAATTGAAGGCTTACATGGGTGGCCTTTGTGCGATGATAATTTCACGGAAGAAGTCATTTTTTATGTTTGCCAGTTAGGCCCTAATGAAGAATCTTTGTCGATATATTAAATTTAATAAACACCCCTTATTTAAACAGTCTTGACTATTCAATGCAAACATCTGGTATGTCCAATCACTGTTAATTTACACTGATCGTTAAAAATGGTTTTTGAACTTGCTCACGCCTAACAAAATCCTACCACACAGAATCAAAAGCGTTCAGGAAAATGAAAACGGACCGTGAACTCGTTCAGGTTTTCATGATTTTTACCCAAAAACGAGAACTAGCTCCCGATTACGTGATGCATTTCACTGTGTATTTTTGCTTGTTCTCGAATTCATGACTGCAGTTCACGGATCCAGGCACGGATTTTTTTCCGTGCATGTTGTGGAAATAAACTCTCTTTGTTTTAGACTACGAGCGTTCAGACTACGAGCTATATCACTTGATATAGCGAATCTTGATATAGCCGTTAGATGCATTATTTATAGTTAAAAGAAGATGTAAGAATATTGATATGAAACTTGTCTATATCAAGTGAGCTCGTAATCTGGATAGCACATTACATTTTCTTTTATTTTTGACAAAATTATAAAATAACTTAAACAAATTTACCGATTCGTTAAATATGAAGAAAATATATCTACCTTTGCCCAAACATATTCAATACATTACCTTAGAATAGATAGATAGTTGTGTTTTATTCGTGAATACTGCACTACAATATTTAGTTTATTTTCTCAATTATTGGTAGCATCATACCTCGGAATATGATTTTTCGCTGGATTTTAATCCCAGTGCGTTTTAAATGTTGCTGGATTTTTGATTTTCCGTGTCAAAATTACGTCAATCTCATGGCCCAATCACAATGATTAACTCAACGGAAAACGGCAAAGCCCGATCTGAGTATGCCTGCTTGTCGGAAAGAAAACCGGTTAGATTCAAGCCGATTCTAATTGGACATTTCGAAGTGATTTGCAGCAACTGTCAAAATTGCCGTTTTCCGTTCCGTTTCCGTTATCATTGTTGGCTACCTTAACCATTCTTAATTTCAGGACAATCGGAGTTTTGAGTTTTTTTTTGCTTCGATTAGAAATATGTTGCAAAACACTTTGTGAGATGATGTGTTTTTTTTTGACATGTTTTGGAGTACCAATTTTTTTTCCACACATCTTTGGTTCAATTACCATTTTTACACTTGTGATAGAAATTTTCTCGGACATTTCATTATTTTTAAATTCAAACTCACTCGCGCAATTAACAAAAGTCGAAAATGTACACTTGAGTTTCTAATACGAAACAACAAAGCTGATCACTGTTTCACACGCACACCCTCTGGATCTTATGACAATTTGACGGACATTATGCATATCTCATTAGCAGGGTCCGACTTCGTACGCGTTTGTTTCAATTTCTATTTCTCGACTATTTCTCGAAACTAGTACCATTGCTTTTCACGTAAATTACGCTCCTTTTCAGGCGAATAATGTAACGACAATTGTAGTTCTAGGAGTAAACTAGTAGGAACTAACTAGTTTTTTAGTTTCTAGGAGTAACTAAAAAACGCATATTAAGGGTAAAATGGGGCAAAATAAACTATTTCTCGGCCAAGACACGGTATTAAGCCAGCTCTATTCGATTCCTCAGACTATTTCATGTAAGTTACATGCCTTTTTAGACAAAATACAGCGGAGGGTGTAGTTATTGGGCAAAAATTAAAAAAATGCATATATAAAGAGAAGTGGGGCAAAATGAACTATTTCTCGACCTTGACACAGCTTGAAACTATGCCATTTTTCAGATCTTTTCACATAAGCTACGGCCCTGTTT